>JAJLWW010000087.1:0-103917 GCA_030570935.1 Geotrichum klebahnii
GCACAATATTGCTAAGAGTGCGTCTTGTAGCATGGCGCAAGACATCCTTTATAATCAATTTCGGTACTCTGACATTGCATTTGGCATCTTTCACTATCTTGCGATACCATTCGCCTTTTTCATCTGCATCGTATCTCTCTTGCCATCTAGTGAGAAGGGCTTGTTTTGATCTGTAGATAGCTTCGTTTCTGTTGTTCCAATGGGGATCCCACTTGGCATCATACTCCTTTCTTTCCTCATCTTTGGCCCACGGTGCTATTCCTTTCAATGGTGCTACCAAATTTATTCTTTGATTCTTTTAAACAATTTACTTTCACTTTCAAATTTTTTAACTAAAACGGCTTTGCATTAATTAATTAAACTCAGGAATTGATTAAATATATGTAAAAAACGGGATTTTGAATAAAAATTAACAAATTTCCACTCAGTTGGCAAAAAATGTTGAATCACTTTGCTAATGTTAATAAATAACGTTAATAACAATCTGGCCTTGCTAGCTCAATCGGTAGAGCGTGTGACTCTTAAAGTGCTTCGGCAATAAAAGTCATCACAAGGTTGGGGGTTCGAGCCCCCCGTAGGGCTAATTTTTTTTTGGCTTCTTGAGCATTGCAAGCAAAGCTGTTCATAGTTTTGAAACCGAATAATTTACCAAATATTTTTAAAAATACCTGAAAATCTCTAAATACGATATATTGGTACCCACGGAAAGGTAACTATGAGTGGACATCCTCATTGGACCCTTACTCAACTTTCCCTTATTGTTATTTTTTCGCTATTCTAATTTGTGCCTGGTAACTATTTGGCAATGATTAATTGAAGTCCTTAAATTGAATCAGGGGCTTTTCCGTATAGGTGATGATCTGTAACATAATTTAGCTTATCATATTATCTTCAGTTTAGACAACCTTCTCCTGAAGCATTTTTGGCGGTTTTTGCAAATTTGAAGTTTCATCTTCCTTTCAGTCTCAGGATTAAGCAGCACACTTTCAAGTACTCTTACTCTGAAGATTCAAGTCTGGTGCGTTCTTCATATTTCTAGAAGAAATGATCTTATGATCCGGTCTCCCCGGAATAAAATTCATTTATATTCTGTTATAAATATTGGATAGTGGTTAATACCTACCATTGACCTTAAATTTCTCTATACCAGCACCGATAATAAAGTTGCTTTATATGAACTTACTATGATATCCCTACTTCCAGCTTTTAATGTTCTTTGCTCTCCTTGTTGTTCCATTTAGTCCATGTGATATTATGGTCCTTCCTTTCTCTAAAGCAGAGGTAATAAAGTACTATATAGCGTTGCCCTTCATAGACAAGCACTATAATCCCACATTAGTCAAAGAACAACACCATGTGAAGAATAAGTATGCAAGGTACACTGGAGTTCCTCGATCACACAAGACAATTTCTTTTTAGTATAGATATTCTATTATGAAACTCTCTATAGTTCTCTAGAAAACATACAAATCTGGAGAGCTTCGGTGACCGCTAACTTCTCGGGCTTCTGGCTGCAAAATATACTCTATCGGTAATATAAGGCTGTTTTCAGCTATTATTGTTTTTTTTGCTCAACGTCATTAGACGACCTGAATAATTTAACAGAGGAATTATACATGACCTATAATAATAATAAAAGCTGCTTCAGCAACCAGTACATGGATGATACAGTAGATGCCCCTCAATTCTGAATCAGTGGGATTTAAGGCCTCAATAGTTGCTGCTTTGCAAAGAGATGCCAAATTTGAAGGTTGCCTTCCAGTATATTACTAAAATATTGTGTGTCGCCTAGTAACAAAGCTACCTCTACCTTTTTCAAGAATAATACATGGTTGCTTACATTTCCATAAATATGATAAGCAATCATGAGGTTGAGGTGTAAAAAGATGATATTATTCATTATAGTTCATTGGGTATGAAGAGAAGGTTCATTTAGACTATTGGATCCATTACTCGAATGAAATCCCTCGTCTTAAAATGGACGGCACTAGTGCGGTACTATGTTCCCTAACACTTAATCATCGTATGTCGTAAAAGTGCCCACTTAGACAACTGAAGGTTGATTCATTGGTGTTTTTGATATATTTGACCTTTCACTGTATTCACCGGAAATTTTATATTATAATACCATTTATTAGCTTTTCTCGCTTGGTTATGTTAGTATAAATTATGGCTGGTGAATCTGGAAAGCAATACAAAAAAAACCATCGAAATTATTTTAGATTTGTGAACCCTGAGGAAATTTAAAGTTTACCTCATTTCCAGGAGGGTAAAATGGCTTTGCATGGGGTTTACTGTCGTTTTATTTGAAATGAATATTTATCAAACACAAATAAAATAGATAATTCTTCCCAACAACATGACCCTTAGAACCCGCCTGTGTCTTAATACTAGTGTTTAATAATGGTTCTTCAGTTGCTGTGAAATAGATCATCAGTATTTATCGATATTTTATACCAATTTCAAAGATGGCGATCCCTCAAAAGCTTACTACTGGATTCCGAGTGGTCCAGAAGTTTGTTATGAAATATATCATTCGCTATGGTTTGACTACTATACAGGCTCGACGGGTCTTTAAAGCTGGACTAGCAACTACTATATGCTTTATTTTAGTATTGATCAATCCGATATATAGAAAATTGGGCACTTCTTCTTATCTATGTATTATGTTAAGTGCAGCATGGCATCCTGGTCGAAGAATGGGAGCCATGGTTCAAGCATTTGTACTGAGTCAAATCGGTCTTGGACTTGGCTTACCATACACAATATTTTCTCATTTCACAGCGACAAAGGTATATGAAAATACGGGGAGTTTACAACGAGCCTTGGGACTTCTTGTAATCTTCGAAGTCATTATGCTGACAATGGTATCATATCTTAGGGTAGTAGCTCCCCGTCTTTTTCAAATGGGATTCATCTTTTTTCTGATTGTACATTTCTCTTATGTTGAAAATTTTCCTATTGGTTTGGGATTCCTCGCTTATCAGTTTTCTGTCCCT
Source organism: Geotrichum klebahnii (assembly GCA_030570935.1). Taxonomy (NCBI): domain Eukaryota; kingdom Fungi; phylum Ascomycota; class Dipodascomycetes; order Dipodascales; family Dipodascaceae; genus Geotrichum; species Geotrichum klebahnii. Next base: position 3,000 of record JAJLWW010000087.1, read on the forward strand.
CTTCTGGCATCGATGGCAGTATGTCTGCTTGTGAACGTTTTTGTTTTCCCCGAGTTTGGATCAACTTATATTGGCAACACAATTACTTCAGCCATACATGAAGCCCATCTTAGTCTGAATAAAGCTACTATTTTTTTTTCGACTGCAGATAAAAAGTCTGCTAGTGTCCTTGCTTCAGATTTTGCGAGTGTTATTAGCCAAAGAAAAAAAGTCAGGGATATTTTTAGTCAATGCCAGGCCGTCATGTTGGAATGCACCTTCGAAATGTCTTTTGCATTTATGGCTCCTCAAGAGCTCAAACCGATGGTTAAACTTTTACAAGAGCTAAGTATAACTGAAGGTGCTTTAACTGTTGCATGCGAACTAGAGTTTGCGGTTTTCAGCTCTATGAATTCCAGCAATAATGTTAATCCTATGAAATCCGGGGCAAATGCCCTTAATTCGTCAGCATTAACTAGCAACTTGAATAAGTCAGATAAGCATCAATCTTTGGTAGAAAAGCTTAAACCGACAAAAGAGGTTAGTTTTGCTGACAAGGAAGTTCTCTTAACGTTTTTGGAGACCGTAAGAGCTCCAGTTCTGAACTTATTACAAGTCATGTCTGAGAGTTTAACGGATACAATTTTGACAGTAGCTCAAGCGTACGATGTTCCCAAAAAGCATGTTCCAATTATCAATTTACCGGATGATTTTGATCTAGTTGATCCCATTCATGACAAGCCCATCGATAGCATGTTTACAGAATCTAGGAAGGCGCGTGTCATTACGATTGAGGATCTTGATGAGCAGCTAAAGGCTCTCGTACAGGCCATAAATTTGTTTGATATCATTGTGAAAGACGCATTGAGCAAAATATCTGGTAGCGACATTGATACCACTTATATTATGCCCCGAGATGAATTCTTTTTATTATCGTCGTTTCTCCTTAATTACAGGGAATCCGCAATGCTTATTTCTAAAGTTCTTGAAAATTCTCGAACGCTTTTACAAACTCGGCTACGCAGGCAATCTCGTGGTTGGATGGGAAGAAAGCTGTGGTTTTCTATTTTCAATAGTAAGAAAATTTGGTCCAAGTTTCTGAAATCTGGCTACAACGAGCCAGACGAGGCTCATTGTGCTAGTGTTGTGGAGAAAAAATCAATTATCAACTATGAAGATGATGATGAAATTAGAACCCCTTCGAATAAATCCCGATATACTACCCCCGGGGAAGCTAAGATAGCTCCTCGAATGTCCGGAGTTTTATTTAAAGTCCGGACAGCCCTAGCTGATGCCCTGGATGCTATGGGAAAGCACAAAATGGATATAAAAGCCACATTTCAAAATGTGTTTCTGTTAATGCTTGTTTCTTTCCCAATGTTTTCAGCCAGTATGCGCTCTTGGTATGTTGACCTTAGAGGAGTTTGGGTCGGGTTTATTGCCATGTTGTCCTTTGAGGCTTCTGTAGGTGCTACTATTTACACCCTTATCGCTAGAGCAATTCTTTTGGTTGTGGGATCTTCATGGGGATATGCACTAGTAAGTAATATCAGTTTCCTTCTTTTTAATTTAGCTTGCTAACTTCATTTAGTACGTGGGAGGTTCCCATGGTAAAAATCCTTATGTTATGACGGTCATGTTTGCAATTGCTTTGCTTCCGTTTTACTATATCTTATTGGTGTCGCCATACGGAAAAGCTGGTACGTTTTCAATTGTTAGCTGTATTATCGTACCCATAACAGTGGTCAGAAGCAGTGACCCTCATGTATCGATTTTGGATAGTTATGCCAAAAGAGTTATTTCACTTCTTGTGGGCGGCACTGTTACAGTATTGGTTCAGTATATTGTCTTTCCCAAGAAAGCGAGAGTATTGCTAAGAGAAGATCTCATCCAAACCATGAAATACATGCAGCTCATGCTAGGGCAGTTAGCAATACAGCTAGATGGTGAGCATTTACCAGATTCAACTGCAAAATCGGACACACTCTACCCATATTATGGTAAAAAAGCTAGAAGTTCTTTGGCCATGGCTGAAGCTTACTGTAAGTACGAAGGTATTTATGTGATGCTTAACACATACTAATTTTTCATCTAGTGGGTGTTTCTAGCCAGGAAATTCGACTAAAGGGATCATTTAAGCAGATTCAGGTGGTGTACAAAGAAATGTTTTTTGTGCTGCACCAAATCCTAGATCGCTTTGACACTGTTAAATTTTTAAGACAGCAGTATGGCTCTGCTGCGTTAGAAGACCTGAGTGTGAGTATCTTCAGCATCATGAAGTTGAGCAATTTTCCACTAACAATTTACTGCAGCCGTACGTTTTTAAGTACCGTCGGGATGTTTATGCGAGTATGATAACAATTATGCGAGCAGTAGAAGAAGCTCTTCATACAAAAAAGCCTCTACCTCAGTTTCTTCCCAGTGCCAGAATTGCCCATCTACGTATGGTTAACCGAGTTCGAACCATCTTGGTAGGAGATGAGAGACCGGATGCTTCTGGTGTGAATGTCGAATTAGATGAGGAAGAGTATTCAACTTACCACAAGAAAGATATAGATCCTTCAAAGCGGCATAAAATGCTTCTTCGACGATACATGGGTTGGAGTGCAGTCAGTAGTGCACTTGAAGAGGTCATTGAATACCTTGAAGAACTAGTAGATTTAACCAAATTGCTTGTGGGTTACAATGAATTCAGATATGGTTTCTTAAGTCGACCTCTGTATGAAACCTGGGCGGAACTTTCAGCAAAACAATTTGATGAAGATATGTCAAGAAGCAAGGAAGATGAATCAAGTGAAAGCCCACCTTCTGATCGAAGTAGATCGCATGATGGTAATTTGGGATCTAGTACAGGAATAAAGCCAAAACGAACTAAAAACGTAGTAGACGATGATGATGATTTGGACCCGCAACCAGAGCCTCAACCTTATGAGCCACCACAGTTCTTGGGGCAGTATGGGCAGACTATGTCGCCGTTAGAACGACAAGCAACTTTAGAGCTTCCTAAGACACTTAGGAAAAGAAAGAACTCACTATTCCGAGTTTCACCTTTGCAGAATGAAAACTTTGGATGGTCTAACCGCCAAGCTATCTCGGAATCAGAAGAACTGCCGGTATCATTGAAGCGTATTGTTTCAAGACGACATTCCGTTGTTAGTACTAGATCTAGCTGATATGCGAGTTGAAATTTTGTTTACTTTTGTTTAGAAATATCCTCAAAAGATATATTTATTTAATTATTTTATTACTTTTTTTCTCTTTTTTTTTCTTTTCTTAAGCTCCATAATGGTACTAGGGAGCAGGACTAGATTTTTTAGTTACGGTTGATCCTGATTTACCGTTTTCCTTTCTCTTTAAGCTTTTTCTAAGACTTTGGCCAGCACCGGAAAATGAAGGTGTAACACCTGTATGCTCGACGTTTTCTCGATTCTCTTCTTCTTCAACGTTCTTCAGTGGTACAATAGGGTATCCAAAGAAAAGTTGGCCAAAAGGTAAGTTAAGAGCAGCAGCAGAGTTCGAAGGAAGTTCATCAAAATTAGGCAACTCACTCTGTTGTTCTTCCACAGGGGCGGTATCTTGCTTTTGGGTTTTCTTTGAACTTCCGTCAGGTCGGCCTGACAGTTTTTGACCACTGCCACTGAATGGGTTAAATGCGGTTTTATTCTTGAGTTTGTCATGCTGAATAAGTTTATCGTATTGAATGGAGGCTGCCATACTACCAAGAGGAGTTGGAGTAGATGTTGCTGTACGGCTAGCCGCTGAACTAGGAGTAGCTCGTGGCTCAACGTATCCCACTGGAGGGGCAAAATCAACCTCTAAATCCGTTTCAACAACACATATACTCCTACTGTCAGTCTCAGGTTTGGCTTCCAGAACTTTGATGGAATAGATTTTGTCATTGTAAGATATTTGGAAAATGTCGTCTATTGTCAACGCAGAGTAGTTTCGTAAGGCATTCTCTAGTACAGCTTTTGGATCAGAAATATTTAGGAAATCAATGGACTGAGGCTCAATTTTGACGAAGGAGCCAAGTTCGAGATTTGTATTGGTAACTTTGATTAGAGATCCAGGAGCAACAGCTAAAGTCTCCATCATCCATTGAGGTAAATAAACTCTACCTTCTTCAGCAGTAAATTCGAGCACACCACCATATGTTTTTAAGTCTGTTTCTTCGGAGGCGAGTTCAAAAAGCATGGGATAGGATATATTCAACATTGTCAGTTTACTCAAAGCGCTTTGAGGTAAGATTACTTTGCCACCATAGTTAAGATTTTCACGCCCATTACCGGACATCATTACAACAGGATAACATCGAAAGTATTGCTGAAATTTCATATGGGAAGCATGGCCAGATCCCATTGCACCTCCCCAAGGAGCTTGCAAGAAAGCGGCCTCATTATTGAATCCAAACTAGAAAATTGATTAGCAAATTATATTTGGACATGAAGTAGCACACATACCATAGTTAATAGTAGTCCGTCAGTTCCAAATCTAGTTCAAATAACTATTGTTAAAATAGAGGCAAGAAAAAGAGAGACTCAAGTAATACTGGAACATGTATCTTTCACTCGCCTCAGTGCCCTAAACCTGATATGAAGATTGCTTGGATTCAACATACTAAGGTAGTTAGGCCTACTTGGACTTAATGAAAAGGCTTATCAAAGAGAAGAGGTCTGGATAGTCAAATAATAGGTAGGAAGAGAAGACTTTCATGTTAATAAATATAGAAGGTTAAGGCTTTGCGTTCTAGAACACAACGTATCTTTGATTCTGAAGGTGCCATGACATAGTAAATAATTGCAATATACTATATATTAGTACCTTTTTGATAAAATAAACGGAAGCTAATACTAATCTTTCAATCACTTCATTAATAAATTTACGTATATAAGCATCCAAGAGATCAAACTGATGATAATAACAAATTACAGTACAGACATTGTATTATCATGTTCAATGCCAGGAGTAACACTAGCAATAAACTTTAGGAAGACAATCAAATATTGGTCCACTCTTATAGCATTTTGAGATTCTGATGCCTTGATCTCTTCCCACTCATCTCCCTCTGCATCGGTTGATTCATTGGCAGAAGCACGAGGAATACGGTTTTCCGCTCGGGATAAAAATGTTTTCATTACACTAGCATGGCGACAGGGGTGAATAGAAACTAGAGTCAGATCATCTTCAAATGGGGCCTTTTCAATAGTTGCAGTCTTGTTCCGATAGTCAGCCATGATATCTTCAAACATTTCCTCTGGAGTTAGAGGACCACCATTTGCATTGAATCCACTGAGATAGAACTTTGGAACACGATAAGATGTCGAGTATGTAATGAAAAGATTGTATGTTCTAGTCGGTGAAGTTGTATTTGACTGTCCGTCGTTATCCAAAGGATTAAAGGCATTTACATCCTCATCATCCTCCATATCTTGATCTTCAAGATCAATGTCTATAATTTCCTCCTCAGCCTGAGGAACAGAGCCAGATGAAGGCGCTGACGATGAAGCGCCTTCATTATTACCAGAGAAAACTGTAGAAGTCCAGCCATCATCATCTTCAGTCTCTTCCATGCGAGAGCCTAGAGTTTCAAATGCAGAGGCCCTACATTTTGATGGGACATGTTTGGTAACTAGATATTGTTTATCAGCGGGAAGAAACGACTTTTGCTTTGACTTAGGGGCTGAGGACCTAGAACGAATTAGTTAGAGAAAGTAAGTAGTGGGAATACACAAATAACATACCAGGACCAGGTGGGGAACTTGGATACTAGAAAATCGCCAGCTAGGACGAATTCCTCAGGTGTTATTTCTCCTGTAGTTGTAAAAGTTGATACATGGGAAATTGGGGTAATGTATTCACGGAAATCACGTAAGGACGATAGAGTTGAGCGAAGCATAGTGGCAAGGCAGATCTATGTAATAGAGAAACCACTCTGAAGGCAGACTTGAGTACGATCTTAGATCTAACAGGGTTTTTGAGGAAACAAAAAGGGATTTGAAGGAAGAATTTATAAGTGTTGGGGTTTGTGGATAGGTGAGACTTACGACAAATATCCCAGGTCAGCAGTGAGGTCCTTGACGGTGCTTAGATTTTTGTGGTTATGATAAGAAATCTTTATAAGGATAATTTGTGACGGTTCTAGTATGGGGTGGTTTGGTTTCAGACAACTCAGTAGTGATATAAATGATTTTGTAGTAAACTAGCTGGTGTTTTCAGTCTCAACATTTAGCACAATAATTACTATATAACATTAATGCCTTTGGGAGCAAGTGGCAACCGAATTTTAGTGTTTATCTACAGCACGTGATTCAATTAGATAATTATCTTGATATTCTATAAAATGCAACATTAGCCTGTTTTGTTGCATATTTTCACGTTCGCTATAGTTACGTAACAATGGAAACCAGCCGTTCCAATGAGCTTTCGCCCCCGCCAGCCCACGTTGATCAAGGGTTTGGAGCTATTCTCGGACATCTCTCAATGGGGTTCTACAATGGCCTATTGAGTTTAGCAAATCAGATACTTCTAAAGGTGGAGACGCTCCAATCGGCATGGGCTGGAGATTTTCACGTTAGCCCACTCACAATTGCAACCAGACATAGGTATCACGATAGACATACACTGAGTCAGCTCAGTAGCTATTCTTCTATGGTCTCTGAATGGTCTTCTCTAAGTTTGGACAGTTCCACTTGTGTTGGATCTGTGCATTGCGTGATTCTTCTCTGAATATGCCTTTGGTGATGATAACAAGTCTGAACATTAATTACTTCCCCCTTTGTTTCTTTCCAGCGTATAGATATAAATTTATAAGTATTATAAGTATTTAATTCAACTTCATATTCGCATCAGCACTAGTGGAGCAATTCTTCATCTTTGTGTTCCATGTCCTAGAAGCCTTTCTTAAGTGCACTTCTATTGTTCAAAGCAACTTTTTGATGAACTGTCCCCATATCTATACTTTCACGTTTCTCGGCTAGGAAGAGTCGTCTGATGGTTGGAGAATGGACACTATTACCTAGCATATTCAGTTCACATGAAAATCTTTTGTATACTATCTAGAGTTTAGAAGTAATGAATGCTCCGGCGGAGTCTTTGTTAAGCCGAAGCTTCAATTGATGAGACACGGGTAAATCGCTGTTTTATTGGTTGTGTCACTACCTCATTGGGGTTGTTCACCCTAAACTGCATATGTAGGCGACAGAGACTGGTGGTTTTTTTTTTTTTCAAGGCAACTATTTAATAATCATTATTTTTCACTTTTAAGTTTTCGGTTTTCTTAGTTCTTCCCTCCTTCCTTCCTCTTACTTGTCTTTTCCTTCTCATCAACAACAGGTGAATTGTCTGGAGAAATCGTTAGATAATACCATTCAGGTTCAACTTATTGTCATTTGTTAACAATGGCTCCAAAGATTGAATTTGTCGAGACCCCTCGGGCTCCTCCTGCACCTCCAGCTTCTACCAAGACTGGTGCCCGCACCACAGACGTAAGTGATTTCAATCATCTTGCAGAATCATCTTAATCATTTGATTTGCATTAATTTGTTTCTATTTATTTTCAACATGTTGATTGCTGAGTGATCGTGGCGTGTTACTGGTTGATTCGTTATTGATACCAACGGGTAATCAACACATAAAATGGTCCTACAAATTTCGTTCAACCTTATTTTATGGCATTCCTCGATGGAACCTGTAGATAATATCCTCGAGTCTCATGGAATAGATGAATTTCTCATCGCTTCTAAAGCTTCTCGTCGATTTCCTTTGGTCGCCACGTGTCAACTGAAATACTCTATGTTCTGTTTAAACTTTGTTACTTACCAAATTTTTTTTTCCAGTATCCTTCTATCAAAAATGGTACCTATTTGGTTGATGGCCCTTCATCCCGCCATTTCTCTAACATTCTGTTGATCTCTCTACTCTTGGGAGTTCCTTACTACTGCAAGTACAAAGTTGGCGGTGGTTTCTACACATACTTGTTCTTTGTGATCCTCTGGTTCTTCCCTATTCTCCTCACTTTCTGGACTCTTGCTTCTACCTACACTCCTCGTTTGAGTGAAAGAGTCCAGCTTCCTAACCTGGGTGTCGAGCACTATCTATCTTTCAAGGACCCCGAATTGGCCACTAAATATAAGGGTGACAGCAAAATCCCTATGGAGACTTTCCATGAACTCTACTTTGATAATAAGGTTGATTTCAAGGGCGATGCTTTGGATATTCTTGAAGATAGATATGACTGGGCCAATTTCAAGTTCACACCTTCACTTTTCAAGTTCTTTCTTACTGGTATGATTCCCGAGGTTATCATGCATTCTCGTTCTCAAGATGAGGAGCAGGTTCGTGACCACTACGACCGCGGTGATGACTTCTACTCATTCTTCCTTGGACCCAGAATGATCTACACTTCTGGTATAATTTCTGATATCAATGCCTCTGAGTCTCTTGAACAGCTGCAAGATAACAAGCTTCGTATTGTGTGTGAAAAGATTGCTCTTAAGAAGGGTGACCGTCACCTTGATCTCGGATGTGGATGGGGTACTCTTGCTCGATATGCTTCTACTCAGTATGGTGCTAAGGTCACTGGAATTACTCTTGGACGTAACCAAACTGCTTGGGGCAATGCCAACCTTCTTAAGGATGGTATTTCTGAGGAACAGAGCAAGATTTTGTGTATGGATTACCGTGACACCCCAGTTCCTGAAGGAAAGTACAACAAGATCACCTGTTTGGAGATGGCTGAGCATGTTGGTGTTCGTAAATTTGGTGGATTCTTGAGACAGGTTTACAACATGCTTGAGGATGATGGTTTCTTCTTCCTTCAGTATGCTGGTCTGCGTAAGTCTTGGCAATACGAGGACCTTGTTTGGGGTCTTTTCATGAACAAGTACATTTTCCCTGGTGCCGATGCTTCTACTCCTTTGGGATTTGTTATTGACAAGCTTGAGGGATCTGGATTTGAAGTCATGTCTGTTGACAATGTCGGTGTTCATTACTCCGCTACTCTTTGGGCCTGGTACCGAAACTGGATGGGCAACCGTGAAAAGGTTGAGGCCACTTACGGTATTAGATGGTTTAGAATTTGGGAGTATTTCCTTGCATCTTCTGTTATTGTATCTCGTCAAGGTGGTGCTGCTTGTTTCCAAATCTTGCTGCGCAAGAATCTTAACACTGTCCATCGTGTTGAGCACATTCCAAGACAGTTTGGTTTGCAAGTTCCCCAGCCTTCTACTGGTAACAAGTGGTTGGCTGAAGATTTTGCCAAGGTTGTTCCTAGTGTCAAGAATGATTTGATTAGTGTTGATTCCACTGATTAAATACCTTAACCTAAAGAACAAGAAAATATAAGTGTGGAATTTGAATGCCATGAAATATACATGTATTAGTATATAAAAATGAATATATAATTAGTCTTGTACGAATATTATCTTTTTTTTTTTAAAAAATTGCCATTCTGTAGAATATATTTTCAAGTATTTGTTTCAAACTATAACTTATTTGTACTACACTATATATAGTTGAAATCAGTGAAATTACTTTTCATTCCTCTTTGCTCGAGGCGGAGTTTTAGGTCTCAGCGCATCAATTTCAGCATCAATAGGGACTCTTGAACCAACCAACTTTGTTTCTACCAAATAGTCAGGTACCGAGAAATTATCCAACAAACAATCCGGGCTTACTATAACCCATCCTGGTCTTGGTCGGACAGGTAAAATCGTTGAACTGACATTTGGGTTTGCGGCTGAAGTGGACGATAATGAAGATACCGAAGATGAGGCCGATCCTGGTATGATATGAAGTCGTCTTGACATTAAAGAAAAGTTTTCAACTACTTTATAAATCTTTTCAGGTATTATGTTTGGGCGATCAGTTGTAGGTGATTCAAGAATTGTATCGGTATCAATGTTACAATTGATCAAATCAGCGTCTTCAGACCGACGGAGCGTGCCCTTTAACCCCATTAAACAGTGCCATGTGGATTTCTCGATAAAATCGGCGTCGCTTTGAGGCGGGTAGAAGATTGAATCTTTGGACATGGCTAGGAATACAATATCCTCACTGCGCCGGAACCCCCAAGCCCCCAAGGCTTGTCGAGCTATATCAAGGCCATGACTCGGCACCCATATGAGCGCAATACTCGGTCTTGGAGTTAACTGGGCCACAGGCAAGCATGTGAGCAATTCAAGAGAAGGCGTGTTTTTTAAACACCCGCCCACCATAACGACATCAAACATTAACCCCGCGTTTGCCCAATTAATGAGTTGATCGGGCATGGATGGGACCGGAACTGATGCGCAGTAAGGTTGGCAAGCGTGTTTTCTGGTATGAGCTTGTTTTAAATCATGTAACCGTTGGAGCCTTGGGTACCCTATAAGCGGGTTTGTTGCGTTTTGGATGTGGGCTTGAGGAAGCACGCCTGTGCGTAGGAAATGATCAGAATAATCGTTTCCAAAGTTAGGAGCCGTTGCAATTGACTCTTCATTTTCCAATTGGTGCTGGTGTTGATGTTGGTGATACATGTTATTCCCAAACTCATTATGACCTTGATTGCTATTATTATTATCATTAGGATGTGGTACATCATTTCGATTATACGATGTTCGAGGATAGGCTTGAAATTGAGCAGATTGAGGAGGCGCATGGCTCGACGCAGAAAGCCCAAGTCCGGCTGTTGGCTTTGTATTTTCTCGACTATATTTCCGAATATTGTCGAACGACATTTTAGACATGAACAAACTCAAAACTTCTTCTTTTAAAGAATATTATGGCTATGAAGTAGGTGACGGAGAAAATGTCAATGGAATGGAACTAAATCTATAATTGGCCATAAACAAGCGTTATAAGTATTCGATTTAAACTTGGACTTGTAAAGATAGTTATCAATAAATAAAAAATATAAATAAAAAGACAAGAATTGACTCTAGTTAAGTATAAACATTTAGATCCTTACAGCAATGGACCTTGGTGGATTGAGTACTGGTATATGGACAGAGCACACCCGCCATGTTGCGCTATTCTGAAACGCTGCCTCTCGAAATCCTAGTACTATTAAATTACCAGGTTCTGAGACCAGGAATGAAAACCAAGACCAAAGATTTTCTCAACGCTTTTCAGGACTGTGTATGGTTTTTATCTTTCGTTTTTTTTTTTGTTTTTTTTTTTTATTTCCAAGATGAAAATAAATACTAGAATCTAGTGTGAGAGTATATGGGTAGTTGCAACTAGAATATTACAAAAATATAAACTATTCAAGTATAGTCAAATTACCACAAAAAAAAAAAAAAAAGAATAGATAAAATAATACATCATCAACAACAAGAATCAAAGAGAATAAAACAAAACAAGGACCATTAAAAGTAGTAAGGCCATTGCATCATACTGACTCGTCATAGTCAATGTCGTAGTCATTTTCATGAATTTCAGGTACAGGATGGCGACCTGCCGTACCTGAAATGCCATCGCCATTACTCAATTTCATGGAAACCAGATCTAAGTTATTATCGTCATTGTACTGTTGACGAGTTGGCGTTGACAACAAGTGTTCAAAGGGTTTTTGCTGTTGGCGAACGTTCCACTTTAGAGTCCGTGATACTGAATCGATATACTCGGTAGGGGATGAGATGATGGTTGGAAAGGGGAATTGGGAAGCTCGAACAGTCACATAGTACCCTGGCTGTAGTTGTGTTCTATTCCGGCCGTCAAACGAGGCCCATGCAGTTGCGCGAGAGGTTAATGGCAAGTTTACACGCAGTACCATTGAATCTGGCAATAGCATGGGGCGGAACGACAGTGTATGGGGGCAAATAGGAGTGACGGACATTGCTGGAACTTCTGGATGGACCAGGGATCCTCCTGCTGAAAGAGAATATGCTGTCGATCCGGTTGGGGTGGAAAGGATGAGTCCGTCTGCTTGGACTACAGTTAGAAGTGAGTCATTACCGTAAAGTTCGAGCATGGAAACCCAAGGAGACGGGCCCCGGTCGATTACAATTTCATTTACAACCTCATGGGTTGCAATTCGTTTTCCATAAGAATTGTGTACAGTACATGAAAAACGCATACGAAGGTTAACGTTTATGCCAGATTCAAATACCCTGCTGATTTGAGCCTTGTATTCTTCAAAGTGAAAATTGGTCAAGAACCCCAGGGATCCAAGCGAAAACGAAATCACTGGTGGGACAATGTTTTGGAACAGTCCTCCTACATAAAGAACGGTTCCATCGCCGCCAAGGGTAATGACTAGATCAAAGAGTTCAGGTGTTTTGATGGTCATTTCTGGAGTCCAGTACTTGAGCAGGGTTTTAAAGACAGGGTTTTCTTTGACAAGCCGCGGAGCGTTAAAGCGCTTTGATTTTTCCAGCTTGGAGTCGACATATACAGTGACCCCATGAGACAGGCCATTGCGGGGGGTTGCCATGAGCCAGTATACGAGATCTCTTGTGAGGTAGATTAGCGAATTATCCCTTGCTTTAGTGACGATCATTACGGAACGAACGTTTATGTGTATGTTTGCCTGGCCTAAGCGTTTAGCTAACTCGCGGACCCCTGTTGCAGTCTTGACGAGTCTCGAGTGGGATAGGGAAGCCATGTTATCTGAGGACGACAGGGCCTTGAGGGCATTTGCCACGTCGACCACCTCGTCGAACTTTGTGTGAATGTAGCAGGCGGTTGACGTCATGGAGGGCGATCTAGAGGGCCATTGTGAAGAGGAGGCCGGGGAACCAGCTGAGGGGGCTAGATCGTTAGCAGCGAGGGTGAGAAAGGAGGGAGACGTTGAAATGGAGGAGGAAGAGGAGGTAATAGTAGACGAGGGGATATGAGGGCGGTGGTTTGGAGTTTGAGATGATTTCTGTGGGATCATTGGAGCCATAAGATTTGTTATTGAACGAGGGGCGTTGAAAAGATGGATGGTGGTGATTACGTGGGAGACAGAAGGGAAGTGCGAGCGCGGGGCAGAAACTTTAAGGAATAGGTAAAAAAACGTAAATCGAGGGCGAAAATGAGGGCAAATCAAGAAGCAGAGAAATGGAAAAAATAATAATAATAATAATAATAATAATAATAATAATAAAAACGAATCCCGGCAAAATGAAAAAGAGAACCAAAATAATTATAATAAAAATATGAGTAACAACTGGAATCAAATTTAATTTAATGATAAGAGTAGAGAGAGTCTAGATTCTTGGATGAGAGTACAAGAAAAGAGAGTGTTGAAATTTAGGCTGATGTTGAAATGTTGAAATGTTATAAAGTTATGGAGGGGTTATGATGATATATTTATATATATACTTGTATACTTATCTATAAAGGATTACAAATGAATTAAAAAAGATGAACCAATACATGTAATACTGTGGTTCTCTTTAATATTATTTAACAAATGTTGTTGGTTTCATCGAGGGATTTACAGGTATCCGTCGATATCGATTGTGTCCGTCCATGTTTGTTGGGTGAATGTGTGTGGTGTTAGTTAGTGGGCGGGATCAGTTAAATTTTTGAGCAAAAGGGTGGGGGATTGGTATATCGATATCCGATTATTAAAGATTATGTATGTGTTATGTAATATAAGGTAATCATTGGGTAATTGAGTATTAGGTTAGGGTATAACTAGACTAGCCTAATTGAAGAAGAAAAAAAAAACTAAAACCCATTTAAAGGTTTCAAGGATAAAAGATGAAAGATGAGGACAAGAGAGCAATGGTATATAGTGGATAAGAATACGGCAGTAAGCTATGATATGACTTTCGTAAAAATTCTAAGCTTATATATATATAGGTCTTTGTTTGAATACAATGTAAGGGTGGCTCGTATCTTGACTAGTAAGCTTAAAACAGTTTACGTTGTCGTTTACCAAGCTTCTATGTAGTTGTTTTCCCGAGTATACTGTATAAGTGTAGTTTGTACAAGAGAGAGATGTAGCGAGAGGAAAGTAGAAAGAAAGAGAAAAAACAAATTTTACTATTGTGGTAAAGGAAGAATACGGGAAACCGACGATATGTGTTGCGTTTAAAAAAAAAAAAAAAAAAAAAAAAAAAAAAGAAGAGGAAACATTCAAAATAATAATAATAATACGAAAGTTAAACAATAACAACATGTATGTTGTAAGTGTAGTGCAACGTTGTGGTGCTGCTTTTCTCTGTTTTATTATTATTATTACCATTCCTATTATTTTCTTTTCATGTGGATCTTAATGTTTTTAATATTAAAAAAAAATATTACGTACTTTTTATTTTATTTTATTTTATGTTTATTTTTTTTTTTTTCATGCCATGTTATTTTAATATAACCTCGGTTTCTATGTTTTTTTTATTTGTTCTTTTAGTAGGTGACTTTCCTGACTAAGCGATTACCAGCAGATTGAATTCTAGAAAGAATTAAATAAGAATTTTAAATGAGTAACAACAAAAAAGTACTATAACAACCAATGTGTAATGTATATATTACAGCAGTGATGATCGCTTCAAATACCTTTTCTGTCGTTGAAGCCATTCATGTAATGCCATGCATATAACATGACATACAGTTATAGAGTTATTACCTAACAAATACGTTGTGTGTGTGCAATGTTTTTAGATTTACACAGTTTCTGGTCATGAAACTATTTGAAACCATTTGGCTAACAAGTTTTCTCGATTTTATACTTGTATGTTATATATATATATTTATTATATAGGTGTCAAAATCCGGTTCAGGAGGTTCCAAGTGGTGGTAAATGAAAATTACCTGAAAAATCAAAAAAAGAAAAGAAAAAAGAAAAATACCCATGTTGATAGTAGGCTACTACTACGGTAGTCAATGTCTCTGTCCCAAAAAAGACCCACATTATGGTAATAATAATAATTTAAACATAAAGAACACTGGCTAAGTCTGTTAACATTGAATACTATTATAACGTAGATTAGCAGTGGCAGGAAGAGTAGTAGCAGCAGTGGGAGTGTAAAGGTTTGGATTTTATTTTACATACTAGTAGTGGTGATAGTATTTAAGATTCATTATTGTGGTGGGGACTTTAAAGTTTATACATTTTATATTTATATTTATATTTATATTAACCAGGCACTATAAGTTAAAGTTGTGTCGAGTTAGCCAGTGCTAAAATATTTTAATTATTTTGTTGTTCTGACCTTGCCCCAGCCAAGAACAAAATTAATCACATTAATTTAGTATTTGTATCAAGCGCATTCTGCTGTATGGAAGTATGTTTTATTTCTTCTGTGTTTAGTTGTTGTTGTTGCTTGCTTCTGTAGTAAGACCACAGCAGACTAAATTAGTGCAAGTACTGCTGCCACTTGACTCTGGATTGTTTTTGTTGTAATCTTTAGGTTCCTTTTAAGTTCCCTTGGGTTCCCTTTATTTAAGTTTTCACAGAGCAGGCTGTTGTCGTCATGTTTTGCAGTTTGGACTCTTGTCGCACACCCTTTTTTCCTTATGCTCTTGGAAATATATAACAAGACCACAAACTCAGTTTTCCGATCTACTTAATACCCAGCCAACCTTCTTTTCAAACTTTAGCAAAAATATGTATACATCTTACGCACAGCCTAAGCAAGATCCTTTTAGCAAGAAACAAAAAACTGTCGAACTTAACTAATCAAGTCTTCTATGTCTACCATATCTTTGTACTCTGATAGAAACTGATTATCTCAAGTGCGTCCCTGCGCTTCTGACTCTGTGCAGATTGCTAGTGACCATTCCACCACCAATACCACTGCCACCACTTGATACTACTAGTATAAATATATATACTAACATACTAGTATTCACCAAGCATCTAATTCCTCTAAACTAATTCTTCTATTCCGAAATGGTGGATTTCACTGCTTGGACTTATTGGTAGATAATTAAGATAACAGTTGAAAGTTAGTTCTGGCTCAACGTGTCTTGGATTTCTAGGCGACTCGAACGTGATTAATTCATGTTGTTGATATTTTTATCATTATTATTTTCAAATCATCTTCCGCCATAACTAGAATATATATACACCAAGTATCTACTTGACTATTTAGTATAAATCCACAATGGCCTAACCTAACTTAACCTACAACCACTGTGTTCCAAGTCTTTGGTCTGTCAACCCCTGGTCCTTGTTAGAATTTATATTATATTATTTTAATTTACTTTCTTTCATTTTAATTGACTGGAACTTGCTGAATCTCATGAAAGTATTTTGTACCATCTTCTTTTGCAAGGGTTGGTAATAATGGCGACGATTATATTCATCTACTTTTGATATACAAAAAATTTGATTTTTTTTTCTTTTTTCTTTTGATAAAAAACTTCATGAAAATCATAAACAATTGTATTTTTGTATTTTTGTTGTTTGTATTTTTTTTTTTTTTTTTTTTTTTTTTTTTTTTTTTTTTTTTTTTTTTTTTTTTTTTTTTTTTTTTTTTTTTTTTTTTTTTTTTTTTTTTTTTTTTTTTTTTTTTTTTTTTTTTTTTTTTTTTTTTTTTTTGTACTTGATGTAATGTAATGCAATCTATTTCATTTATCAGTGTTGTTATTACTTGTTTTCTTTTCTTACTTTTGCCTGCTTAAACTTTGTTCATCCTGGTCTTATAAAACCAAAAAATAATAAAATAAATTATTATACAAATTAATAAAATCATAAATCTCTGTTATTTTATTGACATTATGGAAATTAATTTAAATGATATTCAGAATAAATTTACAAATAAATATCCAAATTTATTCAATCCTTTTCTTCTTTTCTTCTTCTCTTCTTCTCTTCTTCTCTTCTTCTTTTTCTCTTCTTCTCCTCTTCTTTTCCCTTCTCTTCAACTCAACTTCCCTTCATAACCCTCTTAATATCTCCATCTCTTCTCCTCTCTTCTCTTCTCTTCTCTCTCTCTCTCCCTCCCTCTCTCTTCTCCTCTCATCCATTCCCTCTGCTCTCTCCTTCGTTATATGCATCCATCCTCTCTCATCTGTCTCCCTGGGCTAGAGTTGGCCCTACGCCAATAGTTTCTTCTCTCTAAATTTATCTACATTTATACAATCATGATATTCCAATCCTTGATTCACTCCATCCTACTACTCCTACTCGCCCACCACACATCGGCAGCAACCCTCGAAACCGTTGGTGCTTACCCTTGCTCAAGTGGCGATAGCATCATCTCCGTATCCAACTTTACTTTCAACTTTGATAAAGATACAAACAATGTAAGCTATGCGGTCCAAGCCTTTGCAAAGGAACAAGTCGAGGTCTTAGGTAAGTAAATTCAAAAAGTACCCACGCACCCAAAAGATTTTTTATTTTTTATTTTATATTTTTTTATTATATTTTTTTTATACCCTTTGCTTTGCTTTTTCCTCCCTTTATATCACAATATCAGAAAATTTACCCAAAATTCGCCCAAAATTCGCCCAATTTTTACCCAACTTTTACCCAATTTTTTCTTTAAAAATTTCCCAATATTATGCGCTAATCCAAACCCTTCTTAGCAAGCGTGAAAATATACGCTTATGGAAATAAGGTCTTGGACGAAATCGTCGATCTTTGTAATGATAATGTTAGTGAGTTATGTCCCGTACAACAAGGAAATGTGTATGCGTCGGGAGTCCATGCCGTACCAGAAAAATACACACAGTACATTTCGGAGGCTGCTTATATGATTCCCGATCTCGAGGGAACAATCACCATTGATATCTTAAACGCAAGCAACCCGTCTCAAAACTTGGGCTGCTTCCATTCAGCCATTTCAAATGGTAAAAGCACCGAATCTTCTGGTGTCAAATACGCAACCCTCGGCCTTGCGGCTGCAGCTTTAGTTATTTCAGCAATCTCCAGCGCCTCAAATAGCGGTGGTGGAGGAGCCGCTGGAGGTGCTGGAGGAGGCCCTGGTCCTGCACCACCCGTCCCTCACCCTTTACCTACTGGCGCTGAAGGTAGCGGTGCAGCTGTACCATCGGGGCCTGGCACAAATGTAGCTGCAGGTGGCTGGCATCCCCCCGGCTTTGTAGAATTCTTTTCTGTCATGCAAGGCATATCAATCTCCGGCATGTACTCCCTCAACTACCCTTCCGCATATCGCAGCTTTACACAGAATATGGGTTGGAGTACAGGAATCATTACATGGCCTGGAATGCAAATTGGTATCGACGACTTCCGCAAAAGAACTGGGGGTAATTTGACAGCATCCAGTTACGAACGTTTACAAAATACAACCCTGGTGTATCGCGATGCGGATAACGCAAATACTACAGACATTGATGTATCCTCCGCCAACTCGTCCTCGTCCAATGTCAAGCGAATGTTTGTCGAACTGTTTATTCGCGACGATACAAACAGCACCACCAACAGCACAGCAGCAAGCACTTCAAACAGTACCTCCACTGAAACTGATTCCAGTGAGAAAAAATATGTCAGCATCGTCACAGGTATCCAAGCCTATGTAGAAAAACTCACTGTGCCAAACACAAACACCTTTATGACCCTGCTTATTTGGTGGGCCATCATTGTAGGTATTTGCATTGCCGCTATTTTAGCGCTCAAGCTGTTCCTGGAGATTTGGTCCATCAAGGGAAACAAGAAAAACAAATTCCCCGGGTTCCGTAAACGGTATTGGCTCTTTTTGGCGTCGACGCTAGTCCGCCTTGTCATTATTTTCTATGGGCTATGGACCTTGTATTGCATCTATCAGTTCAAGATTGGCGATGCCTGGGGCCCCATGCTGTTGGCCGGCTTGTTGTTGGGAATCATGACAATTGTCCTTGTAGGATTTACAATCCGCATTGCTTGGCTTGCGCGGGTTGCATCTACTCAAAAGGGTGGACTAGAGTACTTGTTCAAGCACAAACCTTGGATTCGCAAGTACGGCTTGTTTTACGATCAATTCAAAATCAAGTATTGGTGGTGCTTTATTCCAACTCTATTAGCGGCATTTGGCCGTAACGCTTTTGTTGCGCTTGGTTATGGAAATGGCCTTTTACAAGTCATTGGACAGCTGGTCATTGACATTCTCCTATCCTTGTTGTTTATCTTCACTATGCCATTCAACACGAAAATGGGCAATGGTATTAATATTGCCATTCAAGTAGTGCGAGTGATTTCGCTGGCGTTGCTCATGACGTTTGCCGTTCAGTTTAATCTGAATCAGATTGCTGCCACGGGTATTGGTATGGCATTGATTGTGATTCAAGCTGCATTGACTATTTTGCTGGCCATATTGATTATGATTAACGCCGGTGTTGGTATCTTCACAATGGCTTGCAGTGGACGACGCAAGAAGCAAAAGTTGAAGAAGCAGCAGCTTGAAGAAGAGGAAAAGCGACGACGGCGCGAGGAAGAAGGTTCAATTGGCACCGGATCGACAGTTGGAAACACTCGTGGCAGTTTTGATGAAAAGCATCCGCAAGCTTTGGTAGTCACCGGTAGTATATCAGGAAGCGGGGCATCTGATGATTTGACCCGACTGAGCGCGGTCGACGACTATGATCGGGCGTTTGAACTACATTCTCTTAACGCACACCAACCTGCATCAATACACGAGTCTCGATCCTCGTTGAATATGACCAACCAACCTCCCAATAATCAGTTTTTCAATCTTCAACCGGAGTACAGTAACGACAACAAAGTAAATTCCAAAGCCCAAATCCGACGGGTAGTGTCCCCCGACCTGTCGATCTCAAACAATGGCACCACCCCCATCACTGCACAAACCCCAACAACCCCCACTACGCCATCAATTAATTTCAGTCGACCCAAACCATCATCACAACTCTCATCACCCGTGCCACCTCCAGTGCCTGCCTCTCCTGAGTACCCCAAAGACCTGACTTCACGGCCTAGCAAACGCCGACTGCTGGACGCAACATCGTTTGACAATGGGCCTATTTCTGGGTCCAACGGTGGGGTATCTCCAGAAACCACATCTTTAGATAGCAGAGGAGATATTGAAATGACACGAACCAATAATTTGTTGTAATAAAAAGACCAAAAAAGAATTAAGAAAAAAAAAAAAAAAGTTATGTTTTGTTTTGTGCTTGTGTGAAATGTGTTTTGTGTGGAAGTTGTTTATAAAAAATAATAAGCAATGGTATATAATAGAATGTCCAAAGAAATACAATTTAAATAAATAAAGCCACCTCTTCCCTACAATAGACTAATGAAAGTTATACCACAAAGATGAACGTATGTATTTTACAGTTTAATGGATAGTTTAAGAGTGTACCTGGCATATCCCGTGAAAACCAGTATTGACCCAAACTGCTAATATATATATACTCTAAAGCAATTCCAGTATAAAACGCACACAGCGTATTAATTAATGTAATCATGAACGAATGTCGTACTTGCCATGAACTAGATCAACTATACACCATACCAATTGACCAAATACATCAAACCAAGAACAACATTTTTGAAGTACGTAACATCAATATGTGTGACATTAAAAGGTTTTAATTTTTTTTTTTGGAGTGAACCATTTCAATTTTAAAGTTAGTAGTTAAGAGAAATGGCATTTAACGACATGATGAGATTATTTAAACGGGCCAAACCCCTCCAAAATCTTCATATAAATATATATGAAGATATATCTGAAGATGGATGAGATCTGTAGATTGGGTTATGCGAGTATACACCATATGCCAAACTTAAGGGCCACTCTTTTTAGGATTGGATCCAAGATGTGGTGTGTATACATTTGGATATGAATGAAAACAGAGAGCAGCAGATGTAAAGTGTATTAAAACATTAAGATTTTATGAAAGGTTTAGCATTTATATACAGGACAATATAGATAGAAAAGTGTGTGGTTGTTGTAACTTTATAGTAGTATAAATAGAAGTGTGAACATGAGCAAGAGCATAAGCAGGACCATATGAACATGATTATGTATGATATGTGTATATGGATAATTTCATTAGTTATATCTAAGGTGTAGAATGTTTGGTTGATTGATTGCTGTTAGGCGCTCTTGAAATGGGTTACTGCTTACTTTGTAGGTTGCCGTGTTTGCTGATGGACGTCTTGTTAGGATTTAGATATATACATACAATATATATATATGGCAGATATTAGAACCCCGTTGAAGTGGCTTACAAGGAGACCCGTTTTAGAGCCAAGTCAGGTTCAGGTCCTCAACATGAAGGCGTAATATCTTATATAAATAAATCTACAGTATATATCATAATGACTACTGGGGAGATTAATTTATATGGAGTATAACCAACCCCTGGTGTATAAAGCTTTGATTCTTTTTTTTTTTTTTCAAATGCCATGAAATTATCATATTCAAAAAATCCCAAACTCAAATATGATGACTCAAATATATCATTTAAACATAATTGTCCAAGTTAGCCTAAATCTACAGACTTAGTAAGTTAAATGAAAACAAAGTTGATTCTTATTTTTACTTGTCTTTGTGTTATTATAGTTCTATGGTTATTTTAATTCATAGCCTTTCTTGTTTCTCCAACTCGCACTCTCTGTGTGTGGACATCCCAGTTAAATTGTAAAATCTTAAAATGCACATATCTCTGCCTAATGAGGTGGATTAGGACAAATCTAAAATTGTCAATTAGAAAGTGCCATTAATACAAAGACTTGATTATTATTTACAAGTATTTACAAGTATTTACAAGTATTTACAAGTATTTACAAGTATTTACAGTAGGAGACTTTTCAGAATAGGAAGGACATTTCCATCGTCTGTGGCAGCGCCATTGAATCCATTCCCATGTCCGCATTCACCATTCACAGCCATTTTGAGATGCAAAATCCGATTTTCACGATTTTACATGAATAAGGATATTTATGGTATTTATGATTATGAATTTATGAATTTATGAATTCATAATTATGGTTATGGTTTTGGTGACTTTATGATTTTCAGGGGAACTAAACCACCTACAAACTACAACAAACCTCGTTAACTAACCAAAGTACAAAAAATTAATTCCATTCATCAACCTTTTCATGTTCAATTTCATCATCCTTCAACTTATGTGAACATACTTGAAGGATTCCCCCTATAAGCACCACCCATGACCAGCCATTACACATATTTTACAACTAAATGGTAAAAAAGAGAATAGAAAAATATAATAGAAGAATTAATAATAAAAGAAACATAGAAATACAAGAATCAATCAAAACGCCGAGAAGTGAAAAAAGTCAAACTAGAAAATATAAAGAAAAGGGCGTTAAAAAAAGGGCATTAAAAAAAGGGCGTTAAAAAGTAGTGAATGAATCAATATTGAAATCAATATCATCACACAAATCATCAAGAATAGAATTTATCAATGGAAGGGCCGTAAGACATAAAATCCACAAGGCTAATAATTTGCAATTAAAATTTAAATCAAGTTAATAGTCAATCCAATCAATGCTCCAACAATAACTCCTGAAGAAATCTGGACAGCCTTGACTCCAGAGTTGGAGCTACCAGCACTAGATGTTTCGACGCCAGCAGCAGTGGTAGCAGTGGTAGCACTGGCGGAAGCGGAAGTAGCACTGCTGGTCAATGTCGAAAGCTTCGAAGAAGTAGTGACCTTTGAGGAAGACACAAAGGTACTGGTCGCGTTAGCACTGGAGCTGGTCGAGTTACCTTGCACAAGAGCAGCTGCAAATAAACCGCGTGCAGATGTGGTTGCAGCGTGACTGTGTTTCAGTTCGGAACTAGTCTTGGTAGTTGAAACAACAGTTGATTTAGTGGAACTAGCAACCGTGCTGGTGGTCAAGGGGATGCTGGTCAAAATAGTCTGGGATCCTTCAATAACAGTGACGGTGTGGACAATCGTAGAGTAGATGGTGGTGATTCCTTCACTTGTGTCGACCTGGGGTTGAGCAGCAACAGAGGCTCCGCTGGACAAGACGAGCATGGCCAAAGCAGAAGAAGAAGCGGTAGAAAGTTTCATTGTAGATTTAATGGGCTTTAGAGTTAAATGAGTGTAAATAGTTGGGTGGTCTTAAAAGTTACGGTAAAAGATGGAGAGTAAGAAAGAAAGAAAGAAGGAAGAAAAAATAAGGGGAAGAATGGTTGATATATATATATTTTAGACGATTTATTATTTGTCAAACGTAAAATACAAACATAACGTTAGCGCCGTGACCTTCGTTCAAAAGTCAGCGCGCGTGCGATGAATGGCAGAAGTTGAATAACCGAATTAAACAAAAAATGAATTTCAATGAATTTTCATGAATTTTCATGAATTTTCGTCACTTTCTTGCATCAAATTTGGCTCAATTAGGTCTTCCCAGATTGTTGTTATTGTGATGCCACTTTAGGATAAAATATATCCAAATGAGGAAATTTGACATGTAGAGTTAGGGTCATTTCTGTTGACTTTTGTGATTTTTGTGATTGTTGTTCTTTCTGATTAATTAACGTTTTGTTCTGTTTATTCCGTTTTAGGAAAGTCTTTCAAATTAGGCACTCAAGTATAAGCACCTGTGTACAGTATGCACATACAAATATATTGGGGGGGACCCATTTGGGGACCCATTTGGAGACCCATTTGGGGAGACTGAAAACACAACGACATGAATAACAGTCACGTGGATTACAAAACTAATGTCATATCTAACACGTCACGTGAAACAACCGGTTCCGGTGCCGACGAGGGCAGCGATTGTCCTGATCAAGCAAATGCCAACCGAGACAAAACCCATCCAACTGGCATGTCAAAGGGCCTAAGGCTATTGTCAATTAAAGAAAGACAAACCAAAAAACTAGTTTAACAAACGGCTTTAAATGCCTACACAAAGTGCCTAATTGTTGGTAACAAGAACACCACACAATGGGTTTATTGCAAACATCCACTCAGCTGGATCATAAGAAAAAAGACGTACAAAGAGAACCAAACTTGTTTCAAAAAATGGAAAGCTAGGCTTTTAGATATACTATATGCAGGTGGATAATTTATGACAAGTACTGGTAGTACAAATAAAAGATGTTCTGCAAATATGACAAGGGAAACCCGAGATCTGGTGAACGTGAACATGAATGTAAATATAATAATGAAAATTTTAACCGATTGAGTTTCAGGATCGCATATAAATCAATTTCGTAAAAAGATTGATTCTTTATTGATGCATTAGAAGTTCAAGGCCAATCAATCGTGTATTAAGCCAGAACAAAAATACCACTGGGAGCTGCGTTTGTGACAAAACTTTTAAAAAGGGTGAGTGCTTTCTATGCTTGAAATGAACCGATGGACTCGCTAATTATTAATTGTTTTTTCGTAGTCTCAAGAAAGATCGTCTTTGACTACCTTTAAAGGGGTAAATTAGGCTATTTGTATAATATTCGATAGAAGTAACTTCAAAACTGAATATTGAAATTTGTCTACTTCCAGTCACTCCAATTCTAGTATTGTCGGTAAATTAAAAATGTCATTCCAATTCATCTAATGTTACTTCAAGGATATTCAATCCAGTCACCAATGACAATTTTCGTATGATTAAAAAAAAAATACATCACATATAAAAGTTTATTAATTGAATTGTCGGCTGGTTGTACATGATTTGCCCAATTGATAACTTTTACTCACCTTGTGACCTGATGGTTCTTGAAATAATTTGAGTTTTTAACTCGGGTGATTTACGGGGAATAAGATTTACCTTTCTCGAGAACCTGTCTTTTATATAAGTATATGTACTCAATATGAAGTGTGTATATTTAAATAACAATTTCGAGCATTCACCTAGTATCACTCACCTGGTTTACAGAATCTACGAGGCTAACTCAATTTGAAGTATTTTGTACACATACCTTTGGTAGCAGGATAAGTCAAAAGAGCCTTAAAAATTGACTAGATTATTTTCATTTATACCTATCCTTCACTAGAATGATTTTTTCTCCCGTGAAACTTACATTACTTCCAGTAGACCTCTTGTTAACAGAAAAAACTGTTATAATCAATACATGTTAATGTCGCAGAAGTATGTATCGTGTGTCACAAACACAGACCTTGAGTATACAAAAAACCAACTTTGAAAAATTTCAAATCAGGACTCATCAACTAAAATTCACGTCAATTCGCTGTATACAATAAACAAATATTGAAAGATCTCTTGTTTCAACGCATACAGATAGCTCTCACCTTACCATGGACTAATGAGAAGACAGTCCTTAATTATAAAATCAACACAGATATCACTTTTGTCACTTGATAAGACCAATATATACTTCAACTCCTCAAAATAAAAGCCAACACACTCATTATTGATTTTTACACCCTTGGCTTGCACTACGAAATACCAATATGTGTGGCTCGTAATGCGAGATCCCCCTCACCCAAATTACTGAATCTACCAAAAGTACATACATACAAATACCTATTAAAAAAGGGGGACTTTCATTGCCTATTATTGACATATATCTTGGGATATTTTTTATCCTATAGACTTGTTATAATATATTCATGATTATCAAAAGATAAAATTCAAATATACAAAAAAAAACTAAAGCCAGGATAAAGTCAAATTACAATAAAAGAAAGATGGGGGTTATTTGACCCTTTGGCTGTTCAAAAGTGGCCATAGAAATGTCCAAGTTGAGCTGGCGATACGTGTAGAAATCATGTTCTCACAAAAAAAAAAAAAAGTTAATAGAGATGGATATATCATGAACATCACTTGGTACGGGGTAAAATGAATATAAAAAAAATCTCTTATGAAAATTGGTATACTTTTATTTATACATGCACGATAAACTTAGGCCCAAACATCGCGCCAGGTCAGGTTCCGGCGTACTGCGTTAGACACGCCTTCATTAAACTGCACCCAGATATTTTTAGTCTGGCTAAGCTGGCTGTCTTGGTCCGGCTCTGCTGAATCTTGTGATATATCCTCCTTCTCTTTCTTATCTGGATCGTCGTCCGTCTCCGATACCACTTTCCTGATTTTAAATCGATGGAATGGATCAACAGGAGCTTGCTTCATAGATGACGATCGTTGTGCTTGGACTTCGTCTAACTTGCGTTTACCTCCACGCGCATCCTTGTCACTGTTACCTTTACTCAAAAGCTCCCGGGCTTCTGGATCAGAGGCTTTGTATTTCTTGACAGTCCAATGTCCCTCATTAGCTCTAACCATAAACTTGGCTTTAGTTAACTCGTTAAACAATGCATGTCGGACTGAGTATTGTCCATGTCGGACGTGCGCTAAATCCTTTTCTCCAAAGACTGCAAGCGTCTCTATAGGAGGATTCAAAACGTACACATTGGCTCCGTCCTTTTCAACAGCTCGTAACTGGAAACTGAGATTGTAGTCCATCAGAACCTGCACTAAATGTGAAAGTTTGGCATTGACAGCTGCTTTCTTAGAACCACCACCTGTGTTACTACTGGACTCGAGGCTCGGGTTCACAAACTTGGCAAGATATGGCATAAGCTCACTTGAAACCTCAGACTTGTTGAATGCCTGTCTTGAGATTGGCGAAGTAAATTGAATAAACTCATCTCTTAACTGCTCATTCATTCTCATAGATTCTCTATGCTCTAGTCCTGTTTTGACAATCATTTGTTTACCACCCTTGGCCACATTACTGTAACTTGAGAAATATGAAAAGCATGCTAAGGGTGCATATCCATGATATTCAGCTAGCGCGCCATGCTGAAGCGTATATATCCCCCTGTTAATCATATCATGGAAATAAAGCCAATCTCCAAACCGAACTGGCTTTCGAAACATGTCATCGTGAAATTGCATCTCTGGATACATTGTAAAACAACTACTCATGATTCGATCGTAGTCACCACATGAATGGATATCAGTTAAAACAGCTTCTGATTCTTCTGTTTTGTTGCTGAACCCTCGATTTCGCCTAAAGATGCGGTTCACAACGCTAGTCCAACTCTTTTCACGGTCTTTAATGCTGAACTCAGGCCGCTGGCCTGAAACAAATGATCCAGTGGTGTTTGACTTTTCAGACGGACGGGAGCTGGCCAATACTGAAGGAAGATCAATCGGATTAATTCCAAATTGTAAAATGTTTAAACAACTTCGCATGTCACTTTCGGTTTCATTGGCAATTTGTGTGAGTATTCGGTTATCAACACGAATTCCCTCAACCGAACAAACTGCTTGTAATTTGTCTGCAATAATAGAAGGGGAAACACGGCGGTATGAGACAACTTCAGCAAGTGGTCTTAAGGTCCTTAAACTCGGTGCGTAAGCATCATTACATATAGCAATTATAGGCCGCATTAGCAATTGTGCACCTCTTGTTGATTTGTTATTAAGTGCTCCAGGTTTAACTCCTTGTTTGAGCAGTTGTGTAGCTCTTGCATCTGCGTTGATAATATCAACCAAAGCTCTTATAAATCCCTAGTTTGTATGTTAGCATTAACTTGTGTTGTCTTCCTCAGAATTAGAATATCATACACTCTCCGCTGCACCTTCAATTTCATCGGCAATGATGCATACAGGGTTTCCGCCTACACGATGGGTAGCTACCGCACTCTTGATTTTATCCTTCACCAACGGCCCTGATCGCTCATCGCTCGCATTGATCTCAAGAATATCATAACCCGCATGCTTTGCAATAACATGGGCAACTGTTGTTTTACCAATTCCAGGAGGACCATGAATTAGCAAGATACGTCGTTGAGGCCGATCTAGCGGATCACTATACAGCTCATTACCACTATTATTGCCAAGTTTACTGGCATTGACCAATGGGTCTGTTTTAAAAACTGCGCTGGACCAGCATAATAACCATTTAAGCAGTTGACGGTGTGTTTTCTCAGGCCCCAATAGATCAACCCATTTCTTTGGCCGCCATCTTTCGCATAGCAGCCCATGGCTTTTGAGAGGTTGTGTGGAAAGCGGTGGTGGTGTCGGCCTTGACTTTACCTGCTTATCGTAAAGCACCTGCTCTTCGACCTGGGAAAGGAGCTTGTGGATAGGAATACCGTAGTGATTCCGGGTGTCTACATTTTCAGTACAGTCTCTGCTGTTGCCGTTTTGTGGACGAAGGTTGTGGAACTCCACATCGCTAGGTAGCTTTGGCAGCTTTTTTTTGAGATGAACAGTAGCACCGTTAGAAAGTCTTGCTGATTTATAAGTGAGAGAGTCCTGTAGCTGTTTAGAAGAAGATTTAAGCTGGCCAGGTTGGCTTTTGCTTTTTGAAAAGATGCTTGTTCCTAAATCAAAATCGTCATCTTCAAAGGCCTCGGTCGTTGACTGTAGATGTGGAATTACAAGAGTATCAGGGACCGAATCTGAGCTACTGACGGACATCTGGTTCTCTAGTAGCATCTGTCTCAGTCTGTATAAAGTGTGCTGGCTGGTTTGGCTTGAGTGGTGTGAATTGAAGTTGTTTTAGATGTTTTTTGTTTTTATTTTTCACGCGTTTTGCAAAACACGAAACATATTTTGGTGAAAATTAAATTACAGATCAAGTATTTCTTGATCCATCATCTCAATCCTACAACAATGAAGATTGAAGATATGAACAAGGAAGAGCTTCGGCTATACTTAGCAGTGGTTGGATATATTTAGGATTTTAAGAGTAAATTAATACCATTATAACTAACATCAACTTGGAACCTTGTTACTTAGGCACTATTGGTCTTGAAGAAAGGATACCCACGTGAAAGTAGACAAGGATTGGCTGACAAAATAATCAAGAAACATGGAGACTTGCCGTCGTTCTGGCGAAACAGATATCGCGACCGGATGAAGGAGATTATTTCTTTGAGGTTGCAGGTGACGGCTTTACAGACTGAATTAAAGGAATCAGTCTCAGATACCCAGAAACACAAACCTGATACGCTGCCCAGCTTACAAAAGACCACTAATAAGTTGGATACGATTGATGAAATGAAATGTAGTATCATCAGTTATATGGATGTTTGCATAATGACTAACGCATGCTTGGCTTGTTTAGTTATTAACTCTGGATTGAATCAGTTGAAGGGGATTCGGTCAGCCGAGTATCTCCGTTTTTTTCTCAACTATCTTTTCTCTCGGCTCATCAAGCTGTGCGCTTCAAACCAGGAGTTTCGATACTCGATGGCTACGGTAACCATGGTTGCAGAGGGTATCAAGGAATGCCATGACGTATGGGTATTAGCACCATCTGCAGGGTCCAGGACTGCTAATACTGCTGAAACCGTTGTCCCGGATGATGCTGTTTCTACTGGTGATATTGATTGTTTAGCAATTTCAACCAGCTTTTTTTCATATCTGCTCGCCTGGTTCTACGCCTTGTCAAACATCAAGCATTACAATATTGGACCTGACTTACCCCAGGCTTGTGCAGACTCACTTGTCAACTTGGTCAGTATCTCAGCAACTCTCAGAAACAGTAATAACAATAATCATTTCAAGAATTTGTGCTTTGTTTATACTAACGATTTCAACATTCCTGTTTTTATTATTATTATTTCTTACTATTATAGATGGTGTTTATTTGCTGGGCCAGTTTTTATTACACACCGGAACTAGAACAAACTTAACCAATAAATATGTGGTTCCAGGTTTCAGTGCGCTTGAACGAAGATGCTTCCTATCGTTTACTTGGTGTATTCATTCAGCAATGCGCCAACTATTAGTCCATAGCTGCCAGGAAAGAACAAACCCAGTTGAAACTGACGTATCAGGCACCAAATCAAATGAGATCCAGGATATGCTTCAAAGGAATTTGATCAACAAACTGAAAGATCAGATTATCGTTTATATGCTCTATTCGATGGAAGATTCACGAGTGAGATTGGCATTTCTTAACTTGCCTTGGTGATTATAATAGAAATAGTAATAGTTGTAATAGTAAAATTATAATAATAGCAATATCTTTTTTTTTTTTTCTTCTTTCTTTCTTTCTTTAAACATCCAAATCATTTTTCTTTATTAGTAGTAGGTCTATTTGCTCAACATTTATTGCTGCTTTTTAAGATCGTCAAAGTATGGGTGATTCATGGCTTCCACAGCTGTAAAACGCTCCTGGTGGTCATATCTCAACAGATGGTCAACAAAGTCCAGGGCTTCAGGAGAAATGTATTTTGAATTTTCCGTATTCGTAAATTTAGACCACGGTCGGCGAGGGTAGGTACCAAAATCTTCATACTCACTGCTAAGGTGAATATCATACTTGTTGAGATATTTATACAAACTGTCAGTACCCAAAACACGGGCGATTTTGACAAGTTGGTCAGTATTGGAGTTGCCATGGAAAAAGGGTTCCTTTTTAAAGATGATGGACGCAAACATTGCGCCAAAGGACCAGATATCGAGGGAGTAATCGTAATATTGAAAGTCAACAAGAAGTTCAGGTCCCTTAAAGTAACGAGACGCAACACGCACGTTATACTCCATGCCTTTGTGGTAGAACTCGGCAAGACCCCAATCTATTAATCTAAGCTCACGGCGGGCATGGTCAATCATGACGTTATGGGGTTTTACATCTCTGTGCATGATGCCTTTTGAGTGGGCAAAGTCCAGGGCCTAAAGGGGATATTAGAAAGAGGCAAAGTGACGCTGGGGGAGAAATGTACTTACTTTTAGAAGCTCAAACATGTAAAACTTTATATCATAGTCTGTAAATTTGGGGTAAAGAGTTCGAAAGTCGATATTGTTGACACGCTCAAATATGAGAGAAGGGGTTTTACTCTAAACAAATACATATGTTAGACATTTGAAAAAACCACGCACGAAAGTAAAGACAGATTAGACAAACCTCTTGATCTCGGACAATATCCAGTAGATTGATAACATTTGGACCATTTCTCAGGTTTTGCAGGATTTTGATTTCACGCTTGATTTTCTTCCGCTTGACTGGCTTTAGAACTTTGATGACCACGTACTCGTTTTTAGTGATATCAATGCCTTCAAACACCTCTGAATACTTGCCGCGTCCTATTTTGCGGATAATCTCGTAATGGTCTTGCTCACCCCAAGGGAACGTATAATTTTCTAAACAGAAGGGAATGAGGTGTTAGTACATTGCCAACTAAAAATATATAATAACAAAAAAAAAAAAAAAAAAAAAATTAAGATATTTAAAAAAATTAAAATAAATGTAAATGTGAAATATTAGGAATAATCAAGAAACCAAATAAAAAAAATAAAAATAAATAAATAGAACAGGAGTTAGATTTCTAGTACCATACCGTAATCCCAGTATGCCTTGGGCATGACATCGTTCACATCAGCGTAAACACGCGAAATAAGTTCTGCCATGGTGGAGGAATGTATGAGAAGAAAATGAAATTCGTAATTGCTGTGACTGTAAGTTGAGTCTATATGTATATATGGTCGTGTGATTTAGATGTGGATGTGATGTGAAAAATCAGCTAGAACAGTGCCGGTGAGAAACGATGTGAACTGGGGCAAAAAGGTTGTGTTTGCTGCTGAGCTGGAATTAAATAAAAAAAGTCCCTCCTGGTGGTGAAGGGAGTAGTTTTTTTTTTTTTTTTTAATTTTCGTTACCAGCACTAAAAAATGCTCCTATCACGTGAATGGTTGGGTATTCGGAATCAGAAAGGGCAAAACGAGAAAAACTCAGTGTGCACCGCTGTTACTGCCAGTCTCGCCACTCTTTTCCATAGCGTAATATTATGATTACAGTAATATTTAATTATACTAAATAACTCCATATTATAAAGCCACCCCTTCACTCTCCATCTCCAACTACTACTACAACCCCCACAATGAGCGTCAACCAGATTCAACTACCGCCAGCAACGTACGCTGGTGAAACATTTGTTCACAAAACAAATCCAAGCAGCCAACGGGTCACTGCCACATTAGAAACAATTGGCACTAGCTCCAGCACCAGTACCACAGCAGCTACCATCCAAAGTAGCCATGGCACTGTCTACCTAAGCACGCGACGTCTAATCTACGTTCCAGAAATCGCTCTGGAAAGCACTACAAGTTCCTATCATATTGCAGGGAAAGGTGACAGGAACTTTGAGTCGGTTTCAATTCCACTTGATCGGATCAGCGATTCTCATTTACACCAGCCGTGGATTGGACCGAATGGATGGGTAGCCGTGGTGGCGCCAGTTGAAGGTGGTGGCATGGAACCTGAGAGCAGTATGTGGATGCTTAAGCTGGTGTTTAAAGATGGCGGAGTGTACGAGTTTGTAGATGCTTTTACCAAGAGTGTCGAGGCTCGGCAACGAGGTCAGGGACATATTGAAGATTTGCCTGTTTATACTGAAGGTGGCAATGGCACTAGCGGTAACAACTCACCTCCTCCTTACATTTAACATGGAGGTTCTAATTTGCAGTCATTTTTTGCAATTATTCTGGGGAGACGTGTTGGGATTAGATCGGCATAGCATTATACCACGCAAGTACTTGAGAACAAAGGCAATACTATACAAGTTAGTCTAGAAGTTGAAATCTACTAGTGTACCTATCGACTATCGACTATCGACAATTGTGTAGAATGCTTAAGTTTACCGGACAAAGCACTGTACGTAGACAGTAGTCATATCTAGGAAATGATGATACATCAACATGACTCGTGTCAATTGATAGTCATTAGTAGATGTGCTGGAAAATAATACTCTCTGTACATTAGCGTCAGATCAGATATATCCAACAGAAAAGGAGATCAGAACCAGACAGCCATCACATATGGGCTTTGGTAAAACAAATGTGCCAGTGCATACAAGAAAACCCTTGATCACCAAAACATTATGCGCGAGCAGTGGGTTGTTCAACAAGCGATGTAACGGTTTCATTTTTCGGTTATGTTCTCATTGGCAGCTGGTCTGTGTTGGTGATGGTGAAGCTGAGGATGAGGTGGATGACAGAACCAAAACCATGAATTAAAATATAAATAAATAAATATAAATAAGTAAAAATGAGTAACTGAACATTAAGAATAAAAGATGAAATAACCACGCAAATTTAAATCCATTTTTAATTATATTCATTTTGTCCAAATTTATGTAGTTTATGATTCAAAGGCAAATGCCGAAATGATATCAGGCTGAGTTTGTGAAACAAAAATCTGTGGTTTCCCTTTTTTGCTGTTAATTTTTCCGTCATCATCGTCTAAACAAAACATGAATCACCATGGATTAACCGAATATATGAAACTATATAAATATTCTTCAATTGAAATAAATATAATAATAATAAAAAAAAGACGAAAACCATTAAATAATAATACTAAAAGAAAAAAAAAAAATAATAATAATATAAACAAACTAAAAGTAAAACAAAGATAAATATACCATTCACCTTAATGATGAATGCCATGTATCTTCTTGTGGCGCCTAAGATTGGAAACCACACTAAAATGACGGCCACACCCCTCAAAGTCGCACATGAACGGCTTTTCACCAGTATGCGAGTAGCTATGAGTCTGTAAAGATGAGGGTCTTGTAAATCGCTTTCCACAAGCATGGCAGATATGTTTTTTAGCCGACTTGATGATTGGATGTTTGGTATTAAAAAATGATACTAAATGCAATTGTGAACCATCTGTACTAGAAATACCTGGGGGATATGGCTGGAATTGGGGCGCATCAGAATGGTTTAAGATATCTGCAGTGTGGTGCTGGGGTGGGTAAGCAGGTACAGGGGTCAAGGCACTGTTTTGTGAATGATGATGGATAGTGTTAAATTGTGCGTATTCAGAGTGCGGATATTGTAAAGCTGCTTGGTATGGGTTAGAATGCTGGGGATTGGGATGCTGCTGATAGGTATGATGGATTGAAGAAGAGGAGGAAGAAGAAGTAGAAGGAGGAGGAGGAGGAAACGAAGCGACAGGGGCGGTTGTGTATGCCTTGGGATGAAGATTATGAGCATAATAATCATCGGAATGGTGACCAGGGTGAGAAAAAGTCCTCGTATAGTTTAACGGCACTAAAGGTGGAGAAGCGGCAAATGACGAAGAAGAAGTAGAGCATTGCAAAATTGGCAATGATTGCTTTCTTCTATATGTCACATCCAAAGGATCAATTGACATTTCAGAGGGAGGTTGGGCTGGTTTTGAAGAAGAATACCATTGATATTGAGGGGTTTGAAGTAAAGGAGGAGGTAATTGCCGGTGTTGCTGTTGCTGTTGCTGCTGAAGTTGATGTTGAAGTTGTTGATTGTTTGGAGACGGAGATGACTTTACAGCGTTATACGATAGTGAAGAAGACTCGGACGAGGAAGAAGAAGCATAAGATGGGGTAATTGATTTATGGTGAGGATAGTAGGAAGAGCTATGAGAAGAGGAGTCTGGAGAGATTGGCAATGGAGAGTAGAAGGCTGAATAAGGATCTTTAGGAAGCGGAGGTAGCAGTGGTAGAGTTAACGGTAGAGATGGCGAAGACGGATTAGAGAGATCTTGAGGCGATTTCCAAACTGGCGCAGCAATCATGATAGAAACGAGTTCGTGGGGGGACGATGGATGTCAAAAAAGTAACGTATCAAGAAGAGAGAAAGAGAGAGAGAGAGAGAGAGAGAGAGAGACTGATAAATAGCACGGGAACTAGAAGAAGAGGAAAGAATAAAAAATAAAAAATAAAAAAAGTCAAGAAAGATGGAATTGATACGTTATATATATTTAGTTTTAAATAGTTTTATAGATATATAGTTATAGGATATAACTATGTATTTACGTAAATAGTGTGTACGTTTGTTTTGTTGTTTTTCTTTTAATTTTTTATTTATCAAGACTGTGGCAAGCTTTGCCGATCGAGCAGTAGATATGAAGGGTCAGTCACAGAGGAGTGCAGAAATGAGAAAAGAAATGAATTGGAGCTTTATTTAAAATTATGGTTATCTGTTGTTTGAAAGTTTGTTGTTTGACTTTTTTCTTTTAACTTGAATGTTTAAATAGAGGAATATCAAGATTTATTTGGTTTTTTTTTTGTTTAGTATTATTTGATTTTATTATTATTATTATAATTATTTTCAGATTTTTACTTCGTATTTTGTTATTTCATTTTATTTTCATTTTATTTTTAAACTTTTGGGACCAAATAAAAAAACAAAAAAACAGAATATTAAATAAAATATAATGACGAAATAAGGGGACTTTAGTGGTTTTTTATTATGTTGATATATATTTTGAGTCCTCCCGTAAAGTTGTAGTTTACATTAGCTTACATTAGACTGCATTTAGTTTGCATATGATTGCGTTAGTTCTACATTGGTTTTGCATTAAACTACAAAGTGATTTTTCTTGTTTTATTATTTTGGGGTCACAGAAAAAAAATAAAAAAGAATTAAAAATTCTCAAAACTCAGAAACTTTTTCTCCTCCGCCGTCAGTCAATTAATTTGGTACCTTTTTGTTTTTTCTTGATTTTACTTTTTTTTTTTTTTTTTTGCTTTTACTTTTGCTTTTACTTTTAACTTTCTGACTTTTCTCTTCAATGTTTTAGGGTATTAAAGCTGGCTATTTATTCATCTATTTATTCATCTAGTTATCTAGTTGCCTGGATATCTGGTTATGGGTGACATTCGGTTAATATTGGCAATCACATGTTACACCCAAAGGTTAGTCAGTACTTGGTCAGTGGGTTGAAAAAGGGCAGCAGCCGTAGGTGAATGTCGATGGCCTTAAGTAGCAAGTCACAAGTCGTAATACTTAAATAATAACCCTATACTCAAACCATCCAGTCTCCATTCAACATGCTAAGCCGGACTAGGTTGCTAGTTAAAGTAAATTAGTATACAGCTATATTGTAGAATTATATACTTGTTGTAGGAGGAGGAGTCCACTATCTATGCTTGATGTTGATTAATATTTTAATAACTTGAAAGTTATAACAATGTAGCTGGTAATTGGTAATTTACTCTCTACAGTTTGTTTGCTATGTGAGTGTACGTGAAAGGGTATGTGCAAAAAATCCATCATTTCCAGTTTTCAGTGTTGTTCCCTGGGTATCTGATGCCTTTGACTTGCATTCGGGTGTGAGCAAAATGAGGCAGATTTTTTTTTTTTTTTTTCTATATTACGAGTAAAAATAAGAGTTAAGCGTAGCAAGATAATAATAATTGGCTCGACAAAAACTGCCTAATAATGATTAATTTTTATAATTTTTATAATTTTTTAATTTAATATTTGATACTTAATACTTGATCCTTTAAAGTGCTTCAAGTCCTTTTAGTGCTTTTAATAGTGATTTTAATCCTTTTAGTACTTTTAATGACTTAACAAAGAACTGGACACCGTAAAAGTAGGTGGTCCAAGGCGAATGAGATCCGGTCGTTCTCTATCAGTAATAGTAATAAAATAATAATAATAATGATAATAATAAAATAGCAATCAATCTAATACCTGTAACAAATTTTTACCAATAACTGGCAGCAGCATCAGCAGCAGCAACAACAACAACAACAGCAATAGCAGATTGACAATTATGGCAAACCTAACAGTAGCAATAGCCCGTTATTCACTCGATACGTACGACATCTAGCAAAAGTATTTTGAACAGCAGTCTTCACAAAGCACCAGCAAAGCAGCACCAGCAAAATCGCACCAGCAAAGTAGCACCAGCAAAACACCGGCAAAGATATTCACAAAACCATTAGCAAAGCAACTTTGCTACCAAAGAGGAGACACAGAGGAGGAGATGTGACAGTTGATCCCATCTCTTTTGATGATGA
Source organism: Geotrichum klebahnii (assembly GCA_030570935.1). NCBI lineage: Eukaryota > Fungi > Ascomycota > Dipodascomycetes > Dipodascales > Dipodascaceae > Geotrichum > Geotrichum klebahnii. The sequence continues at coordinate 39,489 of JAJLWW010000087.1, forward strand.
CGATTGTGATCGTAACAATCTCATCTATATAGTAGTTGTAGCCTTAGGATTAATACTTTTTTGACCCCACACAAAAAGTACAAAACGCATAATAATTGACAATTGGCAATCATCATCATCATCAGTGGTAGTGGTAGTTATTATTATTACTTCTCAGATTAATTACCAAAAGGATATGAAAAAACAAAACAATGTCAAGAAGTAGTAATAACAAAAAGAGATACGAGGAACCCAGATAGCGCTTCATAACCTTTTCATGTAGGGTTTTCAAACTTTCCATTAACTGTAACTGCAACTGTAACTGTAACTATAGCCCACATACTTTCATCATCCAATCGTATCGTCTACTGGTATCTATGCTCTCACTTTTTAACATGTTTAAATTCACCTAAAATAATAGCGGAATAAGCTTATTTTCATTTTAAACACTCTTACAACGTTCTTTTCGACTTTGTGTCGAGCCATTATGGAATAGTCATGAATTAGAAAAAACAAACAAAAAAAAAAACATCTTATGTAGATAAATGTATATAATATTGGGATGATGAACCTTCACCTATCATCAAGACCATAAGTATCTCGAAAATCAAAAAAAGGTTTAAAAATACATTGATTTTGATAAGATATTATATATAATGTCAATAAATGTACACTTTATTCTATATAAACACACACACATGAGTTACCTAGCATACAAGGCGGCCCTTAACCACATATAAATCCCTCCTCTAAAGATGGCCAAACTTAAAAATACCCCATGCCAGACTAGACGTATACGCAGTGTACATCCGGCTACCCTTGAAATCACTGGCATCAACCTTCTCGACCTCTGCAGCTCCCTCAACCTCCTTGGGAGTAAACTCCGTACTAGCACCTACAGCAACTGCCATTGGCATAATATGCTCCATGGTAGGATGTGCTTTACGCGCAACTCCGCTCTTGAATAGCTCCGTCAATCGATCTAGCCCACTGGAAGATCCTTCGTTATTCTCAACAGCTTCCTTCAACGCCTTATCAAAAGCCTTGCCATAAGGCGCAGTACTGCCTTGGAACTGCCACAGATCTCGGAGATTGTGAACTGACATGCCGGAGCACACAATGGCAATATCCTCACCATTGCGGTCTCTAAGCTCTCGTAATGCCTTTCCGAGGTTGTGACTGATCTCGGTCTCATGCTGAATGTCTAACCCTGAGCTCGATCTCATTCCACTAGGTGATGAAGGGAGCGACATTTGAATGATGGGAAAAGGTACAAATGTCTTGTTCTTTTGAATGCTCTGCTTGGGGAATGCAACACGTAAAGGTACCCACAGACCATGATCTACACCCTGGCTGTTGTAAAGTCTGGCATTGAATGCTGGCTTACCGTCACTGGTACTGGAAATCTTGTCAGCCAAAAGTCTGGCAATTGTTTTTGATCCATTGGAATGAAACTCTTCCTTATACATGTGATTGGGAAAGCCGTAAAAATCATAAATCAGCGAATTCTCGCCCTCTCGCGAAGTAATTCCAACTGTAGGCAAGCCGTTCGACGATTTGCTATGATCTTCCTGCCAGTGAGCGCTAATCACCACCATGGCCTTGGGAGGATCGGCAAGGAGAGTTTCTCCCAATGACTGCACAGTATCGAAAGCTCCAGCATCACCAAAGGAATCTTCACGATACATGAATGTAGGACCGCCATGAGATACAAAATAAACAGGTCGAAGTCTGCTGGTAACAGCAATCGCCGTAGCAGATGCAGCTGAAGATAAGTTGGAGGCCATTTCAATTGCGGTTGGCTTAGAATACAGTTTAGATCGTAAAAAGAGGCCTGAAAGGACGACAACTAGTAGTGAAATGAAAAAAAGAGTTGATTTGCTATTAAGCATTTAGATGCAAAAAATAAATAGAGACTTTTGAAAAGTACTTCTAAAGTAAGTTTTGGAATGATATGGAAATGCTATTATGTATTTTTTTGAATATTTTATTTTAAATCGGTCTGATCGAAGGAAAGGAGCTGTTTAAATACCGATTTTTCGAGTCAACTCATCCGATACATTTTTGGTCAAAATTGTGTTGTTTTGCAGTGGACGGAATTGGGATTACAAAAAATTGGTCATGATTAGTGAAAATTAGTGAAACCTTCTCCGACTAAAAAAAATATTGTCCCAGCCCACAAAAGTGATTAAGAATTGATAATTACGAATGGCTGATTTATTATTTCAAATGTGCCACCGTTTTTTATTTTTGTTTATTTTAAAATGAGTATTGCAAATACGCTCTTTTATATTTCAAATCTTTTGTCAGTGTGTTTGGGAATCTCCTCGGAGTATTTATTTTAGGGGATCGTTGACCATATTTTGGAGATTTTAAGATTATGGTTTTAACCAGAGGTCTCAATTGGTGGTCTTAAACGATCATGCTATTTCACTTCATGCTACCTGATTTATGCTCCACAGGGTTAGGAGGGTCTTTGAGACGTTCTGGAAATGATTGATCTGTCCTGATCTAATCACTGGTTCTGCTTCCTTCCTCTATATCTGCGATCATGGCTACTATCCCCAGGAATATTGGCACGTTGGTTCTGCTGTTGGTTATAGTCTTAACCACAGTGGGATACCTTCTACATGACACACCTCATAAGGTTCCTAGCAGGCCAAAGTCTAAAGACTTTGGAGCCATCAAGTCCTATAAGCTCAACAGTTTGGTTTCATCCTCACGTCCTTCAAAGAACAAAGAACAAGTCCTCATTCTCACCCCATTGAACAAATTTCGTGGCAAGTACTGGCAAAACCTTCTGGATTTAACATATCCTAGAGATTTAGTGGAATTGGGCTTCATTGTGCCAGCAAATGCACAAGGAGACCAAGCTCTAAAACTGCTTGATGCTGCCGTCAAAAAGGTTCAGACTGGCCCTGTTAGCAGCAGATTTGCAAAGGTTTCTATTATTCGTCAAGATACACCTTCTCTTGACTCTCAAACCGATGTTCATGCCTTTAGTGTTCAAAAAAGACAGCGTGCTTATATGTCTCTGGCTAGAAACACGTTATTGTTGACCTCCATTGGACCCAAAACTTCTTGGATTCTATGGCTTGACAGTGATGTGGTAGAAACCCCTCCTACACTTATCCAAGACCTGGCTAGTCATGATAAACCAATCATTGTAGCAAATAGTTTTCAACGTTATGTGGATCCCAAAAAGGGTCCTTCTATTCGACCGTATGGTTTCAACTCCTGGCGAGATTCGGAAAAAACTCTAGATATGGTTCATCATATGCTTGACGAAGACATTATTGTAGAAGGATACCCGGAAATGAAAACTCACCGGGTAGTTATGGCTGACATGTATGACGATACCACGGACCCTCGTACACAAATTTCTTTGGACGGAGTTGGAGGTGCTGCTCTCTTAGTTAAAGCTGAGGTCCACCGTGATGGTGCTATGTTTCCTCCATTTTTGTTCTATCATCTAATGGAGTCTGAAGGCTTTGCAAAGATGGCTCGCAGATTAGGCTACCAGCCTTGTGGGTTGCCCAACTATCTTGTATTTCACGAGTAATAACATTTATTTTTCATCATAATAATACATCTAATAATATATTTTACAGTTCATTTATATTTTTCATTGTGAGCATTGTTGGTTATATTGTTGCTAGTTTCTCGGTGATGATTTCTTAAACAAAAAGTGTGCGTGCTGCCCTACCTAAATCGTCTTCTTCATTTCAAAGCTTCTTCTTCCCGTTCCACTTCTTCATTGCCACCACCCCCCATCCACTCCACAATCAAACCTTCCATCCATCGGTCTTCTCTCTTTGCCTCACTAAATATAAGTCTTGTAGCTCATGCCAATCATGTCTTCTCCCCCATCGTTGGCTCGAGAACCAGCTTCTCCACCCAACCAAGTATTTTCTAAACTTTCGAATGGCCTTCAACAACAACAACAACAACAACAACAGCACCGCGACGATTTCCCAAACAATTCAAATTCCCTTCAAAAGAGTACGCTGAATCTTTTCATCTCTCGTGGATCTATTTTTAACTAACATATCATCTAAGACCTCTCTCATGTTCCGTGCAAATTCTTTAGGCAAGGCCAATGCCAGGCTGGAAACACATGCCCGTTTTCCCATTCCATGGAGCCTGTTGACAATACCCCCTGCAAATATTATCAAAAAGTATGTCGGTTTTTCTATTCTTGCTACCGTGCACGCGCTTTGGAGTGTTCTTTTTTTTTCTTAATGCTAACATTGTTGTCTCTTCCTTTCTATCTTTCAAATAGGGAAACTGTAAATTTGGTGCTAAGTGCGCCCTGGCTCATATACTGCCGGATGGACGAAGAGTCAACCATAGGTCGCACCAGCACGTCCAACACGTCCAACACAACCAGCAGCACCAGCACCAGCAACAACAACAGCAGCAGTCCCAGCAACAGCCACATGAACAGCATCAAGCCTCTCAAAAACTGGTCCAACCCGCTGTAGGCCTTGGACGTTCCCAAAACGAAGATTCATCCAAATACTCATATACCCCGTATTCTCCGTCCACATACGGTCAGAAAAGAAATAATACTGGAAATAACAATGAATCATTCTCGGAATCCTTGCCGGTGCCTTCCATGGGATCTACCGACTTTTCTCCTTCTGGCAGTTTGACAAGGTCCTCCTATGTCGACAACTTACTCCCTGGTTTTGCTGGACTCAAGAGCATGCCCTCAGTGGGGGTGGCGACGTCTACCAGTATCACAGACCAAACTGAATCAAATTCTACCCAGCGTTCCATGTCTACGAATGGACCATCTATTTGGAATAACCGAACTACTCCTTCTCACTCTTCATCATTACGACCCAGCTCCATGAGCTTGCTAATGTCTTCATTGGCTGCCACAACTATTGATGACGATTGTGCCATCGATGATGAAGAGGACGGACTTGCTTACCAGGAAGATTATGTTCCCTCTTCGTTGACAGATTTGCTTACACCTCAAGAGCGAGAGCGTCGCGGCTCACGTCCTTCAAGCTCGGCTACCCCGGTCACTTTTGCTGCTCCTTCTCTCGCTTCACAGCAGCAACAACTTCATCAACAACTTCAGCAGCAACAGCTTCAGCAACAGCAACAATCGCAACCCCAACAACTTTCCCAAAATTCTGTCACTCCAGGCAGTGCTATTCCGAATTCTGATATTTGGTCTTCTTCACCTCGGTTTTCTGCGAGAAGAAGAGACGATTCGTTCACAGAAATTGCCGGGTCTCCATTGCGCCAGGCCTTTTCTGTGAACAATAGTTACTCTAACAGCTTGCAGCCTCCCTATTATAATCATTCATATCCTGCACCTATTGGCACCCCCGATCGTTCGTCAAGTATGTCTGCTTTGAGACAATTTAGTGCTATTGGTACTGTCTTGGGTAGCGGTACATCTCCAGGAATGCACAATAGTAATGGCACAATTGGGGTCCATGGCCTGGCTGGTGTTGGTACGGGTACAGCCGGTGCTATTGGAGCTGGCGCTAGTGCACATGGAACACAGGGCCAAGAGAGCCTGTTTGATGATGATATTAATACTGGATCAGCACTGGACGAACCAGCAGATACAGATTTTGAGACCCAGTTCCGCATGGACGATGATGAACTTGATTTAGTTCATCCCAGCAGTATTACTAGTAACCATACTACAATTTCTGCTACGAACGCTGCAGCAACTACGACCACCACATCTGCTACGCCGACACCAACAAATCGAGACTTGCATTTAGTTTCAGACGATGTGACAGGTACAAGACGAGATTTATATGAGAAAATGGGTAGCCTTGTTCGATGAGAAGAAAAAGCGATGATAGTAATAATGAAACAAAGATAAATGAGAAGGCCAAGAACAATCTCAGCCCAAATATCAAGACCATCTGACTTATGGATCAGAAAAAATAACCTTACTATTCTTATTGTTTTACAATCGATAACCAAGACAGAAAAAAAAAATATTAAACAGACCATACACAGAACAAAATTACAAAGAAGAAAGCAAAAAAAAAAAAGAAGAAAAAGAAACAGACTGAAAGAAAGAAAAAACTTAACTTATGATAAAGTCCCCCAAAAAATACAAAAGTATCTGAATTTAAATAATGTCATTCGAAGTGGAAAAATTATTATAAAAATTGCTTGTAGGGATTTTGTTGGAGTTTAGTTGTAGATAGATATTTTTGTGATATCTATGATATCATTTCTGGAGAGTAAGTACAAAATTTGAAGGGTTTGGTTCTGTACCATTTGCTATTATGCGGATGATACACAAGTGCTACGGCATTTTTTGTAAAAGTCAGGGTAACTTTGATGTGAAAACTGAAACAAATATCCGTGATTATTAACTTCTGAATAATATTATCATTTCAAAAGTAAAATTTTAATTTTTTGATCATCACCACCATTTTTCAGTAGTTTAGGGGGGGTAGGTGTGAGTGTGAGTGTGTGTAAGCTTGTGGAGAGGCCAGTGTTGGTCCATTACATGTCCATTGTTGTTCCCTATTTACATTTTAAATTTCTTTAATCTCAAAACAGCATAAATTTAACAGCATAATATGGAAGAACGCTTAAATTCTCATGGTAGGCTAACTTTTAGAATTATGACATAGTTCTAATATAGACTCTAAAGGCTTATACTTGAACTCATTGTCAGGTCATTGAAGATGAATGAAATGAATGGTTGGTTGACATAGGGCTATTTCTTTTGTATAATAATTCAAATGATAAATAATAAACTATAGTTATGATAGCATGCATTAAATGTAAAATAATGAAAATAAATAATAAAAATAAATAATAAAAATAGGAAGAACTGAAACATTTGGTGCTGTATGGATGTATCTTTGGTGTTTGTTGTTTATTTATTTATTTATTTATTTATTTATTTATTATATTTAGTAGAATTTAGTAAATTTATTAAAGTTTATTAAAATTTAATAGGTCTGAGATATAATTTTTTTGTGTATTTTTGACTTGCCATTTCTATTTTTTCCATTCACATCAACGCTTTCTCAGGACAGAAAAAACAAAAAAACAAAACAAAAACAAAAAATAATAATAATAAAAAAAACGAAAACAAAAACCTCCTTCTGAAAACCACTTTTTTTTTTTTCCTTCTCATTATTATTTCATCTCTTCCTTTCCCTTTCTCTTTCCCTTCAAACCAACAACCTCAACCTCAATCTATTATCACAACCTTCTTTCGCTAATCATTCTTCAATAATTCTATTAGTTGGGTTTATTTTTATAACTTGAACCTTTCGTGTTTTTATTTTTTTGGATACTCGTGAGGACGCTATATATATAACTTTATATACTCTCTCATATCCTTCTTTATTTATTTTTCAACCACAGATAGGCTTTGTAAATTGAAAAGTACTGGCAAAGGAAATGTGAGTATTCTTTCTTATTTCTTTCTTGGTCATATTTCATTCTAACTCTTGTCTTGTTCAATTCGCAGCTATACTACCGTGTTTTGTTTTGCCTTGTACTACGGCCACTACTACTATCATGAGCTACCAACAGCGTTTAATTCATCCGCCCAACCATAGGCTCAACGAACTGTTAGACGCCGTTAAGCAAGAGTTTGACTCCGTCACCTCAGAAGCTTCAGTCTATCGCATCCACAAGGATGAATTTGATCAAAAATGTACGTGACTCTCTCCCTGCTTCTTCACTCGTCCATCCAATTCTAACCATCGCTTTCTTTTTCTAGTCAACCAACAAAATGTTGAAATGCAACAAATAAGACAAACTGTCGTGGATCTCGAAAGAAATCATTTAAAAATGAAGGACCACTACGAAGAAGAGATTATGCGCTTAAAACGCGAACTTGAAAGCCGCCCTCCTCCCCAGCCACTCCAGCAACAACAAGGTCAACAACCAGGTGTTGGCCAACCACAAGCCCCACAGGCATTGCTTCCTGCTGGTGGTCCTCCCATTGACCAACAGCAACCTCAGCCTGGTCAACAACCTCCTCCTTCTTTGGGTCGGTCAGGTACCAATGTTTTTGGCGGCATCATGTCTGGCCAGCCTGGCTCGCTTCCTCAACAGCCTCCACCTGGCCAACAACCACCTCAGCAACAGCAGCAGCAGCAGCCAATCCCTCCTCCTCAGGTAGGTGCTGCGGGATACCCTAACCAACCAGGCTATCCCAGTAATGGATACCCTCCAGTCAACCAACCTCCTGGAACACCTGGAAGTGTGCCAGCTTTAGGCGCTGGTGGCCCTCCAGGCGGTCCTGGAATGCCTCCTTTGATGTCGCCAGGCTCCAAGAGTCGTGCTGATGCTGCCGCTGCCGCCGCGTCAAACAGTACCCCAGCACCAGCTCCTCCTCCTAACAACGCTACTCCCGGTGCTACTCCAGTTCCTAGTGTTTCAACGCCTGCATCTGGAGCGGGACCTACGAGTCAGTCAGATATGAATCAACTGCAACAGCAGGCTCAGAATTTGGGCAATATTTTCCCCGACTTTGAAAAAGTTGCACCTGAGTTTAAGAAGCAAAAGGATGATTGGTTTGTCATGTACAATGACCGTGCACCTCGTAGACTAGACGTTGATATGGTGCAGTCCTTAGAGCATCACTCAGTAGTGTGCTGCGTCCGATTCTCGGCAGATGGAAAGTATGTTGCAACTGGTTGTAATCGAAGTGCCCAAATTTTCGATGTTCAAACCGGAAAGCTTGTATGCAAATTGCAGGACGATACCGCCGAGCGCGATGGAGATTTGTACATTCGATCTGTGTGCTTTTCGCCAGATGGAAAATACCTTGCAACCGGTGCGGAAGACAAGCAGATCCGAGTTTGGGATATCAAAACGCGTCAAATCAGATATCTATTCCAGGGTCATGATCAAGATATTTACTCATTAGACTTTGCCCGCAACGGCAGACACATTGCGTCTGGATCAGGCGACCGTACAGTCCGCATGTGGGATATGGAAAGCGGCCAGTGTGTATTGACACTAAGCATTACAGACGGCGTAACTACAGTTGCTATTTCTCCTGATGGAAGATACGTTGCAGCAGGTAGTTTGGACAAGACAGTACGTGTTTGGGATACTTCAACAGGCTTTTTGGTTGAGCGCCTGGAGGCCCCTGACGGACACAAGGATTCAGTCTACAGTGTAGCCTTTACACCTGATGGTAAGGACCTTGTCTCTGGATCTTTGGACAAGACTATCAAGCTTTGGGAACTCCAAGCTCCTCGCAACATCCAAGGCACGCATAAGGGTGGTGTTTGTGTCAAGACATTTATTGGACACAAGGATTTTGTACTGTCAGTTGCTTCAACTCCTGATGGACAGTGGATTTTGTCTGGCTCCAAGGATCGTGGCGTACAATTTTGGGATCCCCGTACTTCCCAAGTACAGTTAACGTTGCAGGGACATAAAAACAGTGTTATCAGTGTGGCACCTAGTCCAACTGGTGGATTATTTGCAACTGGAAGTGGTGATTGTAAAGCTAGAATTTGGAGGTATTTCTCAGTGTAAAGAATATATGTATGGATGGAAGTGTTTGTTAAGATAATAAAGATGATGACGATAATTATGATGAAGCTTGGTGATTAATAACAACAACAAAAGAAAGTATTAAAAAAATAGTATTAACAAAAAAAATTGAATGATTTGAAAAGAAAAAACATGCAATAAGAAGTAGAAGAACAAAAAGTGAGAGTGTAAAAGAGTAAGAAATGTAGAAGTTAATTTATTGGTATATTAGAGAATTGTATGGAAGAGAGTACTTGAACCCACTACTGATAGTTCTACTATATGTAACTATATGTAATGACTTGAAGTCTCTTTAATATCTCGGATAGCCAACATCCCTTAAATTTTAGAAATTGTGGGAGTTACATATACTGTATATTAAACCTTAGATTGCTTGCTATTAAGACTTGTAGTTCTGTATACTGTGCGATATGTTAGTATATATTTCATAGAAACAAATGCATGCCTTGGCTTAGTAGCACAGAGGTCAAAGATAGACACAGGCTGTACCAAGGCCTAAAGCCTAAGGCTTATTTGTATTTCACATTGTGTGTTTACTAGGTTGGATTGCTACAAATATGATAATAATAAAGTCTTATATTGGAATGGAAGTTCCTATTCAAAAATAAATAATGCATCTACGAACTAAGAACTACGGACTATGGGCTATGGAAAACGAGGTAATGGGGTATGAAATATCAGGTATGAAGTGTGTGTACTAATTCAAGGACTTAGAAACAGAGCATAAGGTATAAGAGCCATAGTATTTCGGGATTAATATTAGCTAGAAGCAAGAAATTCCTAGTTGATATTAATCCGAAGACCTAAGACCGAGCTTTTATTATTCTATAACTTGTTATTTTATTTTATTGTTTATTTTTATTATTTATTTTTATTTTAATGGGGGAGTAAAGTGAAGAGGATGCGGAATCAACATATGGGAGATCGGGGATATAAATTGAAATCACCTATGAATGTAAGGAACTGCTATTGCGTATACATACAAACTATGGGGGAGGGACATGGAACGGCATTTGCATTTTGCAGGAGCAGTCCTAATTGAAGTAGAAGTAAGCCTCCCCCCATTGCTAAGTTGTAAGAATTTACAATGTTGTCTACTAATTTCAAATGGAAATAAAATGACTGGGTACAAAGTTTCAAAGGTCTGATATGAGATGGGTCCAATGGTTGGCTGGAATTTGTTGAGTTTTGAATTAATGAATGAATGAAGAGTAGGCTGAATGATCATTTGTCATATGTCCATACGTCGTATGGCTGGCTGCGAGTATTTTTGCTACGAGTATTTTGCTACGAGTATTTTGCTACGAGTATTTTGCTACGAGTATTTTGCTACGGGTAATGTTTACTTGTATTGCTACGGGTATTAGTTCTGGTCTTAATTTATTGTTACTGGAGAGAAATTTAAAAAAAAAAAAAATAAAAAAAAATTAGAAAAGATTTTGTGTGTGGTTAAATTCGAGCCGGATCCGAACCCCGAGAACCGAGAACCGGAAAAAGACGAGGAAGAGACAGAGAGGGACTTTACGTATATATAATAGAATATATAGGCAAAGATTCAGTAGGGGGAGGGAGTGAGGATGAGTGTAAATAATTTAATTGACCCTTGAATTTTCGTCAAGCCTAGACTTTACTAGGTACTTGAATTTATCATGTTTATTTATTTTATTAATTTAATTAGATCCATTCCAGTCAATTCCGTAAATTAAGTGAATTAGGTTGTGGTAGTCAAGGAATCAAGGTGTGGAAGTCGTAGCCGGAACCATGTATCCGATGAGATCCATATTCACCTCAACTTGTAGATGGTCACAAAACCGTTTTTTTTCATTTTATTATTATTATTATTTATTTATTATTAAATTCTACGAAACCAACAAAGTCCTACCAAGGCCAAGAATCAACAAAAAATCAATCAACGGACAACTTGAAGACTCTCGAAACATTGAAGGTGTGAACGAGAAAGTGTGCCCCTCTTCTGAAGAAAAAAAAAGTTACGCACTGAAATTTTGACACCACAACCATCGTCACTTTGAATAGCAAAGACTAGAGAAACCAGGTAGTGATAGATCTAGTCCTTAAAGTCAAAGTAAATTATTAGCATTCATTCATTGATTTATATTTAAATACATTTAAATACATTTCTTGTCAAATTATATTTTCATTTATTTATTTATATTATTTTTATTTTTTATTTTCACTCTAATTTTTGTTTTATTTTCTTATTTATTTCTCTATTTTTCCACTTTCAATCATCTTTCCCTCCCTTCTCCCTCCATTTTTCTCTTTTTTTCTTCCTTCCTCCCTTCCTTCTATTTCTTCTTTCTTCCCCACAATCCTCTTTTTCTTCTTCCCTTTTTTTCTTTCTTCCCTCCCCCCCTCTCCCTCACACAACCAACTCACATAGTCAAAGATGTTGAGATCAATTTCTCAGTCATCCCGCATTGCCTCGTTAAGTCGGTCTGCCCTGAAACCCAGCATTCGCACTCTTGGTGCTGTCATTCAGCATAACAAGTTTGCAGTAAGTAGTTATATTTTACCCTTGAATAATATTGATAAAGATGAAATTAATTCACTCTTGCTCTTGCCACCCGGGCTCTTGAGCAAACTTGTGTCAATTTTTAATCTTTCATCTTGCTGAACTTGTATTAAAAATGTCTCTCTGTTGGAGAAACAAAGTTTTTCATTCAATCCACCACCTACTACCATTCCAGCAACTAACATTCCTTCTCTAGTCTGGTGCCGACGATGTTTTCATGCAATCTACTAACGCCAACTACATTGATGAAATGTACGCTGCTTGGAAGCAAGATCCTTCAAGTGTTCACGTTTCATGGCAAGTAAGTTAAATTTCCTCGTTTTTTTGAGTTTTGTTTGTTGTCTCTTGCAGTTGAAAATTTCTCTTCAACTTTCTTCTCGAATTCTCTACTTTCACTTTATGTTTCCTTTGCGAATCCTCCTTTTTCTTCTTCGCCCCTCTTCTAGAATCATCCTGATTTCCATTGGATCCCGCGTTATTTTGCTGGCCTTGGTTCAATCAGTGTGCTGCTTTGTTGGTTTATTCTGAATTTTCATTGGCCCATTCTGCTCCCCTCCCAAACATCCCCCCTCCAAAAAAAATAATAAAAAATTTAATATCTACAATATACAATCAAAGTCAAAATCAGCTACTAACTACAGTTTGCAATTTTTTTTAGTCATATTTCAAAAATGTCGAGTCTGACAAGCCTACATCCACTGCTTTCCAGGCCCCTCCTACCATTGTTCCTACCACCGAACACCCCGCCCCCGCTGTTCTGCATTCTGGCTCTGTCGGAAACGGCATTATGGATCACTTGAAGGTTCAGCTTCTTGTCCGTGCTTACCAAGTCCGTGGTCACACCAGAGCAAAGACCGATCCTCTAGAGATTTCTTTTGGATACTCAAAAGCTGCTCCCCCCAAGGAGTTGACCCTTGAGAACTACGGTTTCACCGAGACTGATCTCGACCGTGAATTCACTCTCGGACCTGGTATCTTGCCCAGATTCGCTGACGGAAGCGACAAAAAGACCCTTAGAGAAATCATTGACATCTGTGAGAAGACTTACTGCGGTAGCTACGGTGTCGAATACATGCACATTCCTTCTCGTGAACAGTGCGACTGGATCAGAGAGAGAGTCGAAGTTCCTCAACCTTACAAGTTCGCCGTCGACGAAAAGCGTCGTATCCTAGATCGTCTCATCTGGGCTGTCTCCTTTGAGGCTTTTCTTTCTACAAAGTTCCCCAACGACAAGCGTTTCGGTCTTGAGGGTGCTGAGGCCACTATCCCCGCCATGAAGGCTCTTATCGATAACTCCGTCGAGGCTGGTATCGAAGATGTTGTCATTGGTATGCCCCATAGAGGTAGATTGAATATGCTTTCCAACGTCGTCCGAAAGCCTAATGAGAGTATCTTCTCTGAATTCTCTGGTTCCACTTACTTCGATGAGGGAAGTGGTGACGTCAAGTACCATCTTGGTGCCAACTACCAGAGACCTACTCCATCTGGTAAGAAGGTCAACCTTTCTTTGGTTGCCAATCCCTCCCATTTGGAAGCTGAGGACCCCGTTGTTCTCGGAAAGACCCGTGCCATTCAGTTCTACAAGGATGACGAAGGAATGGGAAACAAGGCCATGGGTGTCTTGCTCCACGGTGATGCCGCTTTCGCTGGTCAGGGTGTTGTTTTCGAAACCTTTGGTTTCCTCTCTCTCCCTGCTTACAGCACTGGTGGTACCATCCACATTATCGTAAACAATCAGATTGGTTTCACCACTGATCCTAGATTCTCCAGATCTACTCCTTACCCCTCTGATTTGGCCAAGTCTATTGATGCTCCTATCTTCCACGTCAACTCCGATGACATGGAGGCCATGCACTTTATCTTCAACCTTGCCGCTGAGTGGAGATCCACCTTCAAGACAGATGTCATCATTGATGTCGTCTGCTACAGAAAGCATGGTCATAACGAAACCGATCAGCCTTCTTTCACTCAACCCCTCATGTACAAGAAGATTTCTCAAAAGAAGAATGTTTTGGATATCTACGCCAAGCAGCTTATTGAGGAGGGCAGCTTCACTCAAGAGGACATTAATGAGCACAAGAAGTGGGTTTGGGACCATTTGGAGCAGTCCTTCACCAACTCCAAGGACTACGTTCCCTCTACTAAGGAATGGCTTTCTTCTGCTTGGGATGGTTTCAAGACTCCTAAAGAGCTTGCTACCGAAATTCTCCCCCATCTTCCCACAGGTGTCGAACCTGCTGTGCTGAAACGCATTGGTGAGGTCATCTCTACCCCTCCTGAGGATTTCAATGTCCACCGTAACCTTAAGAGAATTCTCAACTCTCGTCTGAAGACTGTTGAGGAGGGCAAGAACATTGACTGGTCTACTGGTGAGGCTCTTGCTTTCGGATCCTTGCTTAAGGAGGGATACCACGTCCGTCTTTCTGGTGAGGATGTCGAGAGAGGTACATTCTCTCAACGTCACGCTGTTCTGCACGACCAGGAGAGTGAGGCTATTTACACTCCTCTGCAACATGCTTTCCCTGAGCAGGCCAAGTTTGCCATTTCCAACTCTTCCCTTTCCGAGTACGGTGTTATGGGCTTTGAGTATGGTTACTCCTTGACCAACCCTGATGCTCTTGTTATCTGGGAGGCCCAGTTTGGTGATTTCGCCAACACCGCTCAGGTTATCATTGACTTGTTTATTGCTGCCGGTGAGGCCAAGTGGGCTCAGCGCAGTGGCCTTGTTCTGTCACTTCCTCACGGTTTCGATGGCCAGGGTCCTGACCACTCTTCTTCCAGACTTGAGCGATTCCTCGAGCTTTGTAACGAGGATCCTCGTTACTTCCCCAGTCCCGACAAACTTAGACGTCAACATCAGGATGCCAATATGCAGGTTGCCTACCCCACTACCCCCGCCAACTTGTTCCACTTGTTGAGAAGACAGATGCTCCGTCAATTCAGAAAGCCTTTGATTCTTTTGTTTTCCAAGTCTCTGCTTAGACACCCCTTGGCTCGTTCTTCTCTTTCTGAGTTCACTGACGATACTCACTTCCGATGGGTTATTTCTGATGATGCTCATGGCAAGACCATCGCCCCTAAGGAGGAAACCAAGCGTCTCATCCTCTCTGCCGGTCAAGTCTTTACTGCTCTTACCAAGGCTAGAGAGGTCAATGATGTCAAGGATGCTGCCTTCCTCAGAATTGAGCAACTCCACCCCTTCCCCTACGCCCAAGTCCGTGACATTCTTGACAGCTACCCCAACCTTGAGGAGGTTGTTTGGTGCCAGGAGGAGCCTCTTAACATGGGTGCCTGGAGCTACGTTCAACCCAGACTTACCACTGTTTTCAAGCAGACTGAGAAGTACAAGGACCTTTCTGTTAGATATGCTGGCCGAAATCCTAACCCTGCTGTTGCCACTGGTAGCAAGGCTACCCATCATGCCGAAGAGGAGGCTTTCGTCAAGGATGCCCTGCAATATTAATTCAATTAATGTAATATGAATCGGTATTGACAATGCACAGGCATAAATAGGAAAGGGATAACGAAGCCAAAAAATAATTAAACTACCAAATCTCAAATCAAGAGAAGACAGAAAAAAGCTCAAAAAAAGAAAAAGAATCAAACATCTAATATAAAATTTTTTTCATAATTTATTTTTTATTTCATTTTTCGAAACGCTTGAAGTAAAAAAGAAATAAAAAAGATTCTAGTTTACACGTATATATCTATATTCAATTTATACTTTTATCATAAATGGTTTGGGAGTATTCGGGAGAGATGTCATGAATGAAATATAGGAAAGAGTCCAAAGAGTTGGAGTTCATAATACTAAAAGATCAGTAAGAGTAGAAGGTGGGGTTGACCAGAAAGACTAAACCCCGTTAAGTCAAAGACATGTAAAAACAGAGAACGAATCGACCCATACAATAAATACGTTGTAAATGATTTATAAAGAGAGAGATTTGATCTTGTAAAACACCTTTTATAAAGGAAACAACAACAAAACTAACTAACTTTATAACGAATAAAATCAGGTTGACGGCATTAAATGGGTATTGAATTTAGTCTTTTTTGTTTTTTAAACATTCGGTAATAACAAAGGCTTTTTGGACATATTTACATATATAGATTGATAAAATAATCAATCACGATATGAACAGAAGAGTAATGAAACCTGCCTAGCAAAAGTTTTAATTGTAGAAAGGTAAATATGCTTGCACAAGGTTATTCTATATTCAACCTTTACAAGTCTGTTTATAGGAATAACGCAGTTCCGATAGCCAGCATTTCTATAATCCAGTACATATATTCGGATACAAGTACATGCCTTCATCCATACAAAATATGGTCCCTGAACATGCAAGAGAAAGTAAAAGACAGTCTGGTTAAGAGTTTTACGTATTGACTTTGTGATGCCAGGCAAACAGGTTTTCAAGAAAGAAAAAAGAGGATAATAATAGATTACAATAAATATATTTGATAAACTTGGTAAAATGTAAAATCGTGCTTGCCAAGATTGAAGATGATCGAAAATTAAGCGGTACTTGCGGGGTGGAGAAGAGAGAAAACAGAAGAAAGAGAAGAAGAAGAAAGACCATTTCAATATTGACAGATGGATGCTAAGATTATTTAAGGTTGGCTAATTCAGAGAAAAGAAAATAAATTTGCGATCTGGGTATCTGAAGACTGTTGAAAAGGTCTTTAGGGAAGTTCAGGAACAAACTGAAATCAAGCTCTAGAACGGTCTAGATTCTGAGACCCTCCTTTTATTTATTTAATTTTTTTTTTTTTGAGATGAAACTAACACTATCATTCTATTTATATTAAGAATTATTCTTGTATTATATAGCTTAGAGAATTCCAAAGTTTAGCCGTGACCTTGATGGTATTAAGAAATTACAGCTTTAGATATTTTGAGAGGCATGAATTTGGTGACCAGATTTGTATGGAGAGTTTAATAGATGAAAGCACAATCTTACCTTTTAATTTAATCTAAACCCTTGACATAATCCCTCTTGAAATGAATTTTTATTTATTTTTATTTATTCATCCAGACTGCTTGAGTATAAATTTAAAGGGTTCAAATGGTTTAATACATGTCTACTGGTTAATTACTGGCCATGTCCCAAAGTTCTCAACACGGGAGAACCTGAATCCAAGACTTAAGGACCTGGAAGGCTTAACCAAAAAAGGACTAGACCTTGACTACTTTAAACTGTATATAACCATTAGTAGATTAATAAAATAAAAATTATTTTGCTAAATGAACAGTTTCTGTTATTGTTACTGTTGTTCTTTAGTTCTGGGCCTTTTATAAATGAACTTCAAGACTTGGTTGTTATTTGTGTCACAAATAATTTGACCAGAGTATGAATAACAGCTGGACCAATCACAAGGCAGACAAAAATGAAGAAATAAAAAAAAACAAGAAAACAAAAAAACTTTTTGATACATTTTTCTTTGCAACGAAACCAATGTCACCCTTTTTTTAGTTTGTAACGTGAATAACAACAAAACAACATAAAACAACAACACTTGACACGTTGTGGCAATTTAAGAGAATTTAACACCAAATTTAATACAAATTTACTACCAATTTAATACAAATTTAGCACGACAAAATAGACAAAAAAATCTATAAAACGCGTTTTTAAAATGCAAATTTCCCATTTAGGAAATTATCTATCCATTTTGGGAACGCGGCCGCCCACAAACAAGTTCGTTTTTTTGTTTTCAAGTCCATAATCATCTTAATCGTCATTGTCGTCGTCTTCCTTTTTGGGTCTTGTCAGGTCCCCTTTTTTTTATTTTTATTTTTATTTTTCCTTTCACTATATGCCTCACTCTTCTCGCGATTTCTTTTTCTTTTTCTTTTTCTTTCTCTTCCCTCCTCCTACTTTTACTCTCTTTCACCCTCGTTTTCATCTCACGCTCATTACGCTCCCTCAACCACCCTCTCAACTCCATCTCTCACCATAGCCAAAGAAAGCATTCTCTCTTTTACATGCTTTTATAAGGACAGACTACATTCGTTTAAATAAATAAACTCACCACTCACTCGCTTATCATCACCGACTCACGTATTGACTGTCGCTCTCGTTTTATCCAACTATGCAACTCTTTACAGCAACAACAGCGCTCTCGCTGCTGTGGCTAAACTCGGTCGTCACCGCTAAACCTCGCCCTCATATCCACGCTCTTCACGCTATTGATCAAGACCTTAGTAACAACGTCCCGAAACCTCACGTTCACCATGTTCATAAACGTAGTTCAGGACAGTGCCAGTTCCCGACCGACGCTGGTCTGGTAGCTGTTACACCAAACGAGCAAAACGCAGGCTGGGCAATGTCTCCCGATCAGCCCTGTCAGCCTGGCATGTACTGCCCTTACGCCTGTCCTGCTGGTCAGGTTGGCCTTCAATGGGACCCTCTCGCTACTTCATATACCTACCCCATATCTCAGAACGGTGGATTATATTGCAACGAAAATGGTGAAATTGAAAAGCCCTTCCCCAACAAGGATTACTGTGCCGACGGTGTTGGAAGCACTTCTGTCAACAATACATGTGGTGGTGTCGTAGCCTTTTGCCAGACTGTTTTACCTGGTAACGAAGCAATGATTATTCCAACTGAGATTTATGCAGGCTCCTCTCAAATCATTGCTGTCCCTGATCCTTCTTACTGGGTCAGTACGGCTGCCCATTACTATATTAACGCCCCTGGTGTAAGTATCGCTGACGGCTGTATTTGGGGAACAAAGGAAAATCCCGTTGGAAACTGGTCTCCGTATGTTGCTGGTGCCAACGCCGATGCTAGTGGAAACACATATGTCAAGATTGGTTGGAATCCTGTCTACCTCGAGCAGGATTGTCCTTTCAAAAACACTCTGCCCACCTTCGGTGTACGTCTAGTTTGTGACGGTACTTGTGTTGGTCTTCCTTGTGCCATCGATCCTTCAACAAATGGTGTAAATGAAGTGACCTCTTCTCTTTCCTCTGATGGTGCTGGTGGTGGTGCATTTTGTGTAGGAACTGCTCAACCTGGCTCTTCCATGTATATTGAAGTCTTTGAGGTTGGTTCTGGTTCCAGTTCTTCAACATCAGGCTCAGTAAGCTTTTCCGAATCTTCAAACTCTGATTCTCAAGGTTCTTCATCAGACTCTTCTAGCTCCTCTGCTCAGAGCTCTTCAAATGCTCCAAGCTCCTCGAGTGAGGCTGCTCAAAGCTCTCCCGACTCTAGTTCCGCCCCTCAGACTTCCCCTGATTCCACTTCGATTGAGGTCAGCAGTTCAGCCGTTCTTCCTTCCACTTCTCAAGCCCCATCATCCAGTAGTGCCCCAGTTCCTACTACTTCGTCTATAGTAATTTCTACAAGCTCTGTCTACAGCTCTCCCCCTGCTCCTAGCACGTCGTCGTCTTCGCTGTTGAGTTCCGTTGTTTCTTCTACCCCGTCATCTTCTTCGTTGAGCTCTTCGACTTCTCCTACGTCCAGTGCTGTGACTTCCAGCTCTGCCCCACCAAGTTCGTCGTCTTCCAGTTCCCCTATTATCACCTCTAGCTCTATTCCTGTAGTCACGACCACTGTCTTACCCACCACTTCTAAGGTGCCAACAAGCCCCACTGTCGTTACGAAGAAGGTATCTAGTTTGGCCTCGCTTCACCTTGTAAGAACCGGATTAAATCTTCAGGCAAATCGAGTATCTGTTGGGTCGCAATCGGGTACTTCTACCTCGGCTACTTCTAAGGCCACTTCTAAGATCTCTTCTAAGATCTCTTCTAAGACCTCCTCTAAGGTCTCCACTTCAGGCCTATCAACTTATGATGTCTCGTCCGTAGCTACTTTATTGGCTACATCCCGTACTGCGCTTTACAACTTGGCAAGCAATGTTACAACCTCAATGTCCGTCGAGAGTAGCGCAGAAACATCCCCTGTAACCACTAGCAGTCCTGCCAGTACTACATCCTCCTCGTCCAATGCAGCAGCTTTAACTATGTCATTGATGCTGGTTTTCGTTTCGTCATTTATTGCTGTTGCATTCCTATAAACTTTTTGTCTACTTTTTGTTTGCTCTTTTTTTTTTGTCTTTTTCTTTCGATGACCTTTTGTCTCCATCGTATTCTATGTATTATTAGTAGTTTTTCTAGTTGTTGTTTTATATATATATGTATAGATATGGCTCGGCATAATGATTGATTCTAGATTTGATTTAGGGAGATTCCCTGAATCAAAGCGTGAACCTTTGATTGCGATACCTTTATCTTCCATGAACATTTTGCTCCAGCTTTTTTTCATACTGTACTATTTTAGGCTCTCTTTTCTGCATTTTAATTTCTTGTAAATACAATGCACATAGCTTGTGCTTTTAGTGTATATTCAAATCTCTCACAAAAACATTGAAATGAAAGTTCGGCAAAACAAAGTAATATTTTCAGTACTTATCTACAAAACTTTGATCTATAAAAATATACAAAAGAACAATATGTTTGTAGTGCATGTACTGGAAACCTGACAGCAAATGGAAGAAAATATGAAGTTTAATGTAAGTGTATTGATATATTGTTTTCTAAACCGTAGAAGCTGCCTTGAAAGGCCGTGGCTCTCTTTTGATAATTTTTAGGTGTTGAGAATACCTCAAGTTAAAACGAGACTGGCAAGTTCAAGGCGTGCTTGGTTGTAGGTGATTCTCATTGACCTTCATTCGAATTACCAGTACTTGTTGTCAAAAAGATGGTCTATTTCCCAAAAACACACCTTACACAATAATCACTATCTTTTTCAATAAAGGATTCCTCTTATAAACGCTAGCTTTCGTGCTGGCTGGCAGTGTTATATTCTTTAACGAAAACTCTTGCAGCGATGAAGCTTGAATGTCCCAACTTTCAGGGAGATGATATGTCCTGAACTTTGAGTGCACTCGTAAACTTGTAGTGCCTTTCAGTTTCAAAGCAAATAAGGTCTCAAGCCAACCAGCCATTACCATGGCTTTTGAAAACTTAAGTTCTAAAACAGGGATTTCAATCGTAGGAAGTAAGGAGTCAATGAATGTTTCAATCAGTGCTGATGAAGATAGACGTAAAGTAGTAAAGCTAGGTAATTGTAAAAGAGGCTCAAGCTGCACATGTAGTAAATGATCACAGTCCGCATTCCAATAGGAGCTTGATCCAGTGCTCATTGTGATAAGATCAAGTTTTTCAAGTCTGCTTGACGTTGGCTGAATGAGGCCCTCCAATATTTGGCCGAAAGTTAAAAACATCTGGGGACGTTCAAATATCACGGCTCTCAGGACAATAATGCGATCGATAATTGTCTGTGTGAGATAATAGTAAGAGACGTCATCTGGAATATTGATATTTAAAGCGAGTTTGACGTTTGGCATATTGACCAGAACACTGTCTAATCTTTCATATACCACTGAGCTCTGGAATGCTGCATGATCCCTAGGATCGTTATCACAGAGAGAAGAAAATCCTACTCCAACGTCAATCGTTATGAGTGAAAGATTGGTCACCAAAGTCGGTGTTAGAAGAGAACGTCCCATGATATCTGAAAACTTAATCGAATTCAGTACAAGGTCATATGAATGTTCCTGATTCTTATACACAGGCCTAGCAAGAATTCGCGTATCATTGTCTTTCTGGACATTCGAAGCACTGGGACTGGCGCCTACCAGTAGATATTGACCATCTAGAAAATTACTTTCAAACTTGCTTGTTTTCGACAGAGTAACGGAAGCTGCTTCTAGGCACTCTTCGAATAAGTCTAAATCACCTGTACTATCAAACAGTGATCTGAGCTTTTCATATTGAACTGGATTCCGTTCTGGCCATGATTCGTAAATTGCAATAATGGCCAAATCTATTGCTGCTAGTTTATTGGAGTAGGCAGATTGTGAGTTTTTGGTAAATGCTAGAGCTTGGTATGCTTCAACTAACCCAGGGTAGTCGACTTTTGGGCAGAATTCGTAACTGGAACATAGCGTCACTGTTTTAATACAACTGAGAGCAAAGCTCGAGATATTGTTTGCCATAAGTAGAAATGTCAGGTTGTCGAGCTTGACTGGCTCTTTTAAAGCAGTGCTCACCGCCACACTAGGTGAAGCGTGAATATATGTTGAACCTGAGGGAGTCCATTTAAAATGGCGGCTAGAAGGTCTATATCCCTCTTGCGTGAAACCAATATGGCCCCATAACACGGGTGTTATTAGCTCATGGAACTTCTTGCTGACTTTCAGTAGTGGCACTAGCTCAGTAGGTTTCAAGTTGGAGGCAATGACCAAAATGATTTCGGTGGGAAGCTGAGAAAGCAACAGCGGGCTATGTTCAAGACTGACCTGGAATTTGTCATCGTTCTTCATGATGATGAGTTACTAATTTTTACCGTAGCTGAAGCAAAACACGATCAGGTCTAGCCTTTTTTATTTTGTAGCTTCTTTTTTTTTGTTTTTTTTATTGTTATCTCCTTCTGGATTTTAGGTGCCTTACATGGCTTGCAAGGTCTAGAGTTGGGGTTTCGTCGTATTTGCAAGAAAAACTTAACCTCGATAGTTGGGACTTTTATATGTTGACATAATCAAATCACACGTTGCCCCCGTTTCCACTGAATATAAAAATCCCATGCATGGCCGCTCTTTAGCGAAGAATTAATTTCTTTCTTTCTCACCTCAACCACTATCAATCATATTTCATCTTAATTACTATAATATCCACCATCATGTCTAAGTTTTACGAACTCAAGCCTCTTGATAAGGCCGGCCAGCCTTTCGAGTTTAGCACTCTAGAAGGAAAGGTCGTTCTCATCGTCAATGTTGCTTCTAAGTGCGGCTTCACTCCCCAGTACAAAGGCCTTGAAGAACTGAACCAAAAGTACAAGGACCAAGGCCTTGTCATTATCGGCTTCCCTTGCAACCAATTTGCTCACCAAGAGCCCGGCACCCAAGATGAGATTGAGTCTTTCTGCCAACTCAACTACGGAGTTACCTTCCCCATCTTGAAGAAGATTGACGTCAATGGCCCCAATGCTGACGCTGTCTACACTTACCTCAAGAGCCAGAAGTCCGGTTTACTTGGATTCAAGGGAATCAAGTGGAACTTTGAGAAGTTCATTGTTGACAAGAAGGGCAATGTTGTTGAGCGATATGCTTCTATTACAAACCCAGCTTCTCTAGAAACCCATATTGAGAAGTATCTGAAAGCTTAAAGTGCTTCATTCGGACTATCTTCTGTTTATAATTCAGTATTCTTTTATAATTAATTAATTAATGCCTATTCTTTGATATGATTTTTTTTTCCTTGCTAATTGCTTCCACGATCAACTTCTTTAGATTGGCTGAGCTTTAATAGATGTATAAGGGACCAATTGGCTCTTTGATCCTGATCATACAGACGAAACCAAAGTCCACTAGTCTGCTAGTGTATCAGTGATACGTGTATTACATGACATGATGACATGGGGTGAGGTTGAAAAACCGAACATCAGAATGTTGTTTTTCGGCATTTGCTTACTTCAGTGTACTTAATTTTTTTATGGCTTAATTAGACTTCCAAGTAAAGAGTACAGAACATCATAGCTAAATTCCAACTAATAAAATAACTTAAAACTGAAAACAAAATAAGAGGGTTCCAAAGACTTTCTAGACTTTTAATATGGTTTTCAGATTGTGCACTGTATAAGATGCAACAGTTATTGCGCAAAAATTAAAACTTTTATGGATCTTTGGGGTCCTCGTCTGGTGTTGATTGACGACGCAATCAGGAGACCACATCAAAACATTGATTACAAGGAAATCACCTGCATGGAGATTACAATTAACAAAGTGCTACCATTTGATATTCTTACGTGGTTTGAATAAATCTAGAGCTTAAGAGAAATCGGTCTTGAAAAGCCGTTCTCGGTTTGTGTTATTAGGGCGAATTTTGAGGCAGTCTATCTTAATTTAGTTTGAGGATTCTAATATATCTTTTTACATTTTTGACCATTGCTAAGTGTTTCCTTGTCTCTTCGTTTCTTGCCACTCCCTGAGTAGGGTTGCCAATTCTTTGTTAGTTGACTCCTAACGGTTTTTCCAGAAGTCGTATGGTCAGTTAGAAATATTTCGATTCATCCAAGCTTGCCTAAGGTTAAGCGCATTAGAAATCAAGACGTTCTCAGATAAAACACAGCCATCTTTCAAGCGCCGTTGAAAATACTTTTCCATGCACTAAAAGAGGGATAAAATGATTCAAGCCATGACCTAAGGGCGATGCATCTAAAATTTAACTCCGCTACGGCAGTCTAGCACCACCAAAGACCTTTAATAACAACCTGGATTTCCAACTAACATGCCATTAATGACCTTGGAGCTGCTCATGATTTACTCGCAGGGGCTATATTTTCTGACTTGTTTCCAACATAGCCAGGGCTGCTAGTTACACCTCACAGCAACATGCGACGATAGATCAACAGATACATGCGTACCATAAAATAATTCCTTCACCAGACCAGTGTCAGGGCCTATATTGTATCCACTTTTCTTGGCCTTGGATGATTAATTAATCTGGCTCTTAACAAGTCAGTAAATAATTTGGTGGCTCATATATTCCATAACGGATCAATGATAAAGAAAAGAACGGGCGTATATAGCTCTTCTGATAGACGAAAAGAAACTAATCAAGTCAGAATAGGAATGAAATATGCATCAGACAAGATTCGAACTTACATCTTTATATCGCGCCTGCCTCCTTAATCGTGGCATGGATGGCGCTGCCGGAATAATGGATGCTCCATTCCGAGTCCCAAAGCTTGTCATCAAAAGAGCCTCCTTCGAAAGATCTTCGTGAAGCCTGCTACTGTTTACTTTGATTAAAAGGTTTCTCAAATATGTGAATGTGATGGGATAAAAAAAACCTTGGAAACCCTTTTTGTCTTTTTGTGCTCTACCCCACTTTTGAACTTCTTATTTGCTGAAAGTCAATTGGGAATTTATTACCCAGTCTTCTCGGCCGCAACCACCATTTAGGACTTGACGCCACTCTGAATCTTTAACTTTTTCAACTCAAACCTCCTTTGAATTCTTTTCTTCCTTCCTGTCAAACAACCCTCGTTCTTTCACCATTCCACTTGACTCTTCAATTAACTCAATCTCATCACCTTTACGTCTGTGCTTATCACTACCCCTGAAATGATTACAGACTGGTTGTTTTCTAAAGACAGGTCCACCATCGTTGGTAAAGCCGTTCCTGGCGAAACTGCTCCTCGCCGTAATGTTGGGGCCAAGGACAAGGCATATGAATTCGCTGATAACAATCCCGAAATGAATACTATCTGGGGAATTTTGAACTGGTCTGTAAAGGAGTATGGCGACATGGATGCCATGGGCTGGAGAACTTTGATTGATGTCCATGAAGAGGAAAAGCTCGTCACAAAGAAAATCGATGGCAAACTTCAACAGGTCCCCAAGAAATGGGAGTACTATGAACTGTCTGGGTACAACTATATCACTTACAACCAACTTTTAGCCACCGTCAAGGATTATGCAGCTGGTATTTTAGCTCTGGGCATTGAGCCTCAGGGTAAAGAAGTCTTTCACATTTATGCTCAGACTTCT
Source organism: Geotrichum klebahnii (assembly GCA_030570935.1). Lineage (NCBI taxonomy): Eukaryota > Fungi > Ascomycota > Dipodascomycetes > Dipodascales > Dipodascaceae > Geotrichum > Geotrichum klebahnii. The sequence goes on from JAJLWW010000087.1 coordinate 65,089, forward strand.
GCCCATTGGTTACAAACAGCTCTGGCCTGTAATGCAAATGCCATCACCATTGCTACTGCTTATGACACTTTGGGAGAGGATGGCATCACACATTCTTTGATTGAGGCAGAATCTGTAGGCATTTTTGTTGACAACGCCATTCTTCACACTCTTATAAAGCCATTGGAAAAAGCCACCAACATTCGTGTCATTATTTATAAGGAGAATATCGATAATGTTTCAGAAAACAAGGATATTCAAGCTCTTTTGAAAGTTCGCCCAGAACTTAAAATATACTCCTATGATGAAGTGATTGCTCTCGGAAAGGAAAATTTTGTTGAACCGATCACTCCCAAGCCTGAAGATGTAGCTCTCATCATGTACACATCAGGATCTACTGGCCCTCCTAAAGGTGTTGTTTTGACCAATGCCAATGTAGCAGCAGGTGTTGCTGGAACAAGTTACAATGTTACCCACAAAGTTGTGCCTCCTGGAAGCCGACTTTTGGCATTTTTACCTCTGGCTCATATTTTGGAGTTTACATTCGAACTTCTGACCTTATACTGGGGAGGGGTTTTGGGATATGGAACCGTCAAGACTATTTCTGATGTTTCTGTCACTAAATGTGTTGGTGATATTCGTGAACTAAAGCCCCATATTATGGTTGGTGTTCCTGCAGTGTGGGAATCCGTTCGTAAAGGTATTGTTGCCAAGATTTCAGTCCTTCCATACCTTGTGCAAAAAGCCTTTTGGACAGCGTTCTATGCGAAAGCAAAGCTGGCCAGTTTTGGCCTCCCATTGCCACTCGTGGATACCTTATTGTTTAAGAAAATCAAAGATGCAACTGGAGGACAGTTGAAGTTTGTGATGAATGGTGGTGCGGCTGTTTCTCATGATACTCAAGAGTTCATTAGTACCTTGATTTGCCCCATGCTTATTGGATATGGTCTTACTGAAACCAACGCAAATACTTGTTTGATGACGCCAACCTCTTTTGCTTATGGTACCCAAGGTGAACTCACTCATGCTGTCACTGTAAAACTAGTTGATGTTGCCGACGCTGGCTACTTGGCAAAGAACAACCAGGGTGAGCTTTTAGTAAAAGGTCCTTCCGTGGCAAAAGAATATTTCAAGAACCCTAAGGAAACTGCTGCTGCCTTCACTGATGATGGTTATTTCCGTACTGGCGATATTGGTGAGTGGACTCCTCAAGGACATATCAGGCTCGTTGACAGAAAAAAGAATTTGATCAAGACCCTGAATGGTGAATACATTGCAATTGAGAAGCTAGAGTCAATTTACCGGTCAAACCCCTATATTCTAAACATTTGTGTTTATGCAGATGAGTCGAGAGTGAAACCTATTGCAATTATTGTTCCTAATCAAGCTCCAGTTGAAAAGTTGGCTAAGGAGCTGAATGTTGAACCCCATGAAGATATTTCTCATGATCCCGTGGTGATGGAAGCTATCCAGAAGAGCATTGTGGAGACTGGCAAGAACAATGGCTTGAAGGGAATTGAGTTGATTCTCGGTGTTATCATCTCTCATGTCGAATGGTCACCCCATAATGGCTTCCTCACCAGTGCTCAGAAGTTGGAACGACGAAAAATTTTGGAGAATAACAAGGAGGCCATCACAAAACTCTATGATTCTGCTAGTTAAGAAGAAGTTGAGTCGTGAATCGTCTGGAGATTGTACTTCTCATTCATTTTGATAAGAATCAAGGTATAAGAAAAGCCATATTAATTTTTATATTTAGTATTATTTTATCTTTCAAACTTGATAGTATTCAAACAAGAAGAAAGAAAAAAAAAAAAAAAACAGGAAGAAAAAACCCACCGGCATTCTAATGCTATATACGTTAGACATTAATTGCCATAACATTAATATTCATGATTATCAATCCAAGTTACATGGCCCATTCATTTAACTAAAAGCCTATTCTAGAACTATTTCCCTCATCATATTTTTACTTAATAGTCCGGAAGTATTTCAACATAAACTATACATACTTGAATAATTGAAGAAAAAAAAAAAAAAAAAAAAACGCTCCTGATCATCATATTAAACTTCGTGGGATTTGCATGAGTGAAAAAAGAATGTAACATTAACCACTGATAGTAATCATTATCAGGTAAATATCAGTGATGATTATTTATCTGATCTGACATTTAATATTCCTGTAGAAGAAATTGAGTTCTCATATACCATCGGAAAATCGAAAAATGTTTTACGAAACAGAGGTTTTTCGTGAAGGTAATTCAGTTTCTAAAATAAAGATGTGGGCCTGGTATGAAGTATCAGTGCAAGTAGCTGAAAGTAATTTTCATGCAAGGTGCCATTGGATGACAAGAATGGAACTAAGCATATCTCAAATTATAATTATCTTTTAATCCAAGTCGAGAACTTTTACTCCGAGAAGGATTTTCTTAGAACTCTTTTCAAGTCCTAAGAATCGTTCTTTTGGCACTTGGTCTGGTCAATATTTCAACTCTATAGTACTATCATTTAATGCCCAGTTATTCAATCTTTCACTCACAGTAGGGCACACTGTCGGACATTTGACAAACGTTAGTCCTTCCTTCCGAGCTTTCCTAGTCTATCTAAAATTACAATTATGCAGATTATTCTTTTGAGGTCTGTTGTAATCCTCCTAGTAAATAATCTGGTATCCAGATTCTGTCATGAACTTTCCTTGATACGTTATTGATCTGCCAAAGATGTTTCAATTCATTCGATAGTTGGATATCTTGTCCAGCTGACCTTTGGAATGATCTTTAATGATAGCAGCAATGTACTACTAATCTAATTGACGGATTCTGACGTGAGAAATGATTTTCAAAATGCGGACTAATATCCTCATCAATTGATATCAGAACAGTGATAAAACACAGTCTAAGAATTTGGACGATAACATTCTTTCCACCTATTTCTGTCTCGATATGATGAGAAGTGGACAGGTCTTCAGAACACATGATCACTAAGCATGACCTCAATCACATGACAGATATACTCCTGACTCGTTCAGTAAACAACCCCAAATTTTTTCACCTTTTTTGACCCAGCCAAGAGAATCAAAGTATAACGTTTGCTCACCCCAGGCGTTTACTCTTAAAACAAAACACAATGCAATGGAAAACAAACGAAATGGATTCTCATAGGTTTAGAAGACCAAAAATAATACCAAAATGACTTCTTGGAATGAAAATACCCAATATAGTCATCATTTATTAACCCACTTGAGAAATTATAATACGATATAACATTATGGTTTCAATTTATATATCAAAACCACCCCCTTTAGCATACTAAGATCCCATCCTAATCACTTTGTATAAATATCTTGGGTCTGTCTCTTTTAAACATAAAATACTTTTCAAGTCGTCTAACAAACTACCAACTCTTTTATTCATCCATACGATTCAATTCGTAATATCATGTCCCAAAATACAAACCCTCCAGCCGCGCGCTCTGCCAGTGTTGCTTCGATCCAGATGACAGATGTTGACAGGGATGAAGATAACCAGACAACCAGCACCTCTGTCGTACAGGACAACGATGCCGTTGAAAATGATGATGATGGCGATTATAATGCCGAAGACGATAATGATGAGGACGATGACGAAGATGACGAAGATGACGAAGATGACGAAGATGATGGCGATGATGCTAATAATGCCGATGATGCTAATAATGCCGATGATCAACCAATTGTTAATAACCCGTATCGTTATGCTCCTAACACATGGCACTTTTCTGCAACTGAACGCTTTAAAATTAAAGAAGCAGTTTCACCTTTTACTCATCCTTTTGTGACCGCCTGGAGTAATGGGAAATGCGCTGCGCTTCAATCAGCTCGATGTCTCGACGAAAAGAAGATTATTGCCTTGTCCAATGCAATCCGTGAAAAGCCAGAATGGTGGCTGAAATACAAAAACCCAGAGATCGTAGCTAAATGGCGTAAAGAAATGGAAGATCAGGAAGTTGGCGCTGATATTATCGTCTTTGTCCTTCATGAACTTGAGTTTTACGATAATTTGCGTAAAAAGACTGGCGAAACTTTTCAAATTGGATGCAACGACTATGTGGTCATTGGTGACAAGATTGTCCCTCCAGAGCTTAAACAGCAATTGCGTGAGTCAGTTGCTCCTTTAGAGAATGTCTCTGATCATCTTAAAGATTGGCATCCTGGTTCTGATGAGCAGGTGTTAGATCTTGTCCATCCTTCATTATACCCTTACCAATATGGGATCACCCCTCGTATCCCTGATACAGAGTCCGTTGGCTTATCAGCCCAGTATGAAGGCAAAAACCAAGTAATTGCACCCAAATTTGATATCGAAAAGCACACTATCAAAAATGAATTTCAACCTTACGGAGTATCTAGACGATTCCAATGGCTGCCGTCCAATTTTGATATTTCTGAGGATGGAAAGAAAGTGACCATATCTTCGTATATTAACAATCTTCACCCTGTCAATCACAAAGATTTATATCAGCCTATTGCGGACATTTTTGCACTGGCTATTCCAGGAATCAATCTATGCCTTTCACAGTACGCGTCTCCCGAATATATTCGACTTGATCCTTTTGATAATCCTAACGGATTGTACCTTGAAGATGTTCCAGATTTTGGATCTGCTTCTGATGAGGATGCTCTATATGACGAATACATGGAGAATCGAAGACCAGCACCTGTCAAGGTCAAATGGGAAGGTGAACCTAAGGATAGAATCGATTTCGCAGTGAATGGCAGAAAACTTAAGGTCATCACCAAACTTGCTAACATTGAACTCTCTCCTGAAAAGCCGGACTATAAGGGCGGTAGCTGGCATGTTGAGGGCCAAATTAACGAAGATATTGTGGCCACAGTCATTTACTACTATAATTCAGAAAATATTACCACTTCTAAGCTTGGCTTCCGTGCAGCATATGAGGATCCAGGATATGAGCAAGGTGATGTAGTTGGCGTAAGAGAAATCTTTGGCCTCAATGATGAGGATAGAATGCAAGAAGAAGTTGGATCAATTGAAGCCATTGAAGATCGTATTGTCGTCTTCCCCAACATCATGCAACACCGTGTTTCTCCCTTTAGTCTTGCTGACAAGACCAAGCCTGGACATCGCAAGATTCTTTGTTTTTTCATTGTTGATCCTTTTAACAACAACGTGGTTTCAACTGACCAAGTTCCTCCTCAGCAGGCTGATTGGTGGAACGAAAAAATTTGGAATGATAATACAACTCTTACTCAAAAGCTTCCTACCGAACTTCTGGATAACATTTTGGAGAAAGTCGAATGGCCCATGTCTTTAAAAGCTGCTAAGGTTGTGCGAGAAGAGTTAATGGGTGAACGCTCTCTCAATGAGAAGTCTGCTGATGAAGATGATTTTGATGGTGCTTTTTCCCGTTCTTTCAGTCTTTGCGAACATTGAGGTGTAAAATTTTTGGTAAAGTTTGTAATAGGAATTAAATTTTTTTTACATTAATGGTTAATTGAATCTTCGTTAATGCAAACGTTTATAATTAAATTTTTGAGGTCTGGCATTTAGCTATACAATTGATTTCACGGGCATGCGAAATGAAAGACGTATCCAAAAACCTAAACGCTAATAAATGATAGGAATTAGAAGAAATCGTGATATCTCGCTCACTTTTTCTCTCCTTGATATCTCCTCATTTTCTCTTTTAAAATTTCCAAATTGATTCACGAATATGATCCTGCACCCTCAGATCAATAAAGAACCTTAAGCAGTAGTTACAATTAAGAATTTCAAATCATGTCTATTACCTTTCATCTATATATTCATCGTGAATCAATAACACCACTACCCAAAATGCCCAAATAGATCCTTATTCAATGGTACGATATAATTGAGATGAAAGATCTGCAATTACAGTATTGCCGAAGCCCGTAATGAAAATGTTAAAACCAAAGTTCAATATAAACAAAGGCTTTGAACTATGATCCCACAAATTGCCAAAAGTCAATTATTAGGCATAAAAACTTATGACTGGTGAAAGTAAGTTGAAAATTATTGGTCCCGAGTTCTCGTGCCCCATCGATCGAGGCACCTAATGCTCACCGCAGTTATGATACAATCTTTGAGCTGCAAGTTTAATGGCTCTATTTACAATATGCCTGCAGGACCTTCTGTTTCAAAAAGTAATATCCATATAGACGAAGATCGCCAACATTAGAAGATCAGAATTAACGAGTATAAGTCTATAGATATAGTTCTTACAAGATTACAGATCGAGAATCTAAAACCAGGCAGACATACTACTGCTTATACTGGTACTAATGTATAAATTATATATTGCCCATGATAGAAAGAAAGAAAAACTTTCATAGCAAGGAAGAAATAAAAGGTGACTGTTTCACCGAATGTATTGGAAAAGACTTTTGGTAATCATAACCGATGGCTACAACTGAAAAAAATAATAATTGCAGAGTTTAGTTCACACAAGAGGTTTTAAATCTCTTTCACCAGAAGATATCCTGATTATCTGTGATAGATCAAAACGAGAGCAGTGCAGAGAAATTTTAAGTTTCTCTCGCATAAGAAAGAAACAAATAATAGCAGAAGGTGTTTGAAAATAATAAGCATAAGCTTAAATTAAGTCTGACCTAAAAATTCAAATAATCCATTTTTGATAATTTGATTATTCCCTCCGGAACAAATTTATTCAAAGTTCAATAGTTTATCGATAATATTGAGTACTCATTTAAGTTGATAATTTTTTTCAATGATTTTAATAAAATCCAATAGTGCGCCTGTGCAGTAAGAACATAGTTATAATAGACATGAATATATTGAAGTACGTTTATCACTCTTCTTCAAAATTTTAAATGTATTAGAGCTAACGTAGGGATAAAACTAAAGGTTATGGTGGAGAGAATTAGAAGGAAAAAAAAAATACGAAATCTAGTTACTTCTTACATCTTTTCCTCGGCCAATCAATTGTAATAAATGGGAATATTTTCATTTTATTCTCCGAAATTTATGAATGATCAGAATTAAATATTTCTTCTGAACCAAGCTTCTTGATAATACCTGGTAATACAAGATCAACGAATATAATGAAAACATGTCCTGGATTTTCAATGATGATGCTGCTTATGGCGAATGTATTGCGACCGGGGTTCCAGTTGGTCGTGAAATTGAGAGGGAAGCCTTTATGAATAGCCAAAGCCACTTCAAAATGGTTGGTAGCAAGCTTGTGGTTATTATAGGAGTCACCATCATTAACCACGTTTCCAAAGTCTCTGTTTATAAGAATAAGTTCTGACAGGTTTAAAATGGCATTAACTGTGTCATTTTGGCTATAACTAAATTCTATTATATTTTGAAAATTATGAAGACCTCTAAATATGGCTTCTCTACCGCTTACAGTGATCTACAACATAATTTCAATCACTTAAAATCTATTAAAATTGATTATCAAAACATGTTGTATTGGATACAAAATCGAAATTTTGATAGAAAAATTTATTCATTTTCTTTCCGTTAGCCAGTATGAAATCACTCTTTGCAGGCTAGGGGTCAAAACGGTATAAATCAGTTGATATGCCATTTCAATATACAAATAGCTTCTAGTATTTTATTGAGTCAATAAGAGGAATATTATAGCATTTAGAATTTATGCTAGTCACTGTCCAGTTTTGGCATTCCTTGTGATCACAAAAAGGTGGCATTAACAGCATACTTAGTCATATACATGTTGGTAAATATAAATATGACATTTAAGCGGATTAACCTGATAGTGATTGATTTTCATTGCATGCTGGTTTTCGTGCAATAACAGGATTGAGATTTACCTGCGTCATGCGATTATGTTGGAAGCATGCTAGAGAATACTTGCCTGTATTAATATTAGATGGCATTACACTGGCACCTAACTGAGTAAGCCCATCTTCTTTTTCAAAACGTTCTCATGCTTTAGCTACGTATGTTTTAGTTATCTCTAACAGCTCCTACTGCTTCTACTCCTGCTCCAGGCAAAACGGTTCGGCACTTGAAGCTGAGGATGTAGATCTAATCAAGGTCTTTCCATAGTTAAATCAATCAAGATCATGTATGTTGAGGCTCAGTATTGTGTCAAGTTGAAATTGGTCTTGATCCTTTTTCAATTGTGATTTTCGATTTTTTTTTTTTTTTTTTTCATTATTCTCGCCAAATTGGGTTGAATGAATCGAGTTACAAAAACCAAAAGAAGTCTAGAAACAAATCTATTCTCACGAACGATACCAGTTTGCCCAAGCACTTTTCCTAAGTATAGATCTAACACCGACCAGCCTCTCACTATGAGGTTTGAAAAAGATGGAGAAAAAATAAAGAATGTGACAGTTTTCCAAGGTACAATTTGATGCATCGAAGTAATTTTGACAATTCCACATTTCTTAGCAGACTATGGAGGAATTGACGAACATGACAAAACACTTGTGATACAGAAAAAAAAAATTCAAGATTAATTTCATTTTTATCGTAGTTAAAATATTAAATTTATAAATTAATCTCTGGTTTTTTGATTCTCTTTTGCCTTCAATCGTCTTTTTCTCTTTTTTTATTAAAACTGGTATGATCAATTTCGTACGAGGCTGCGACTTGATTCAAGTTTGACATTAACACTCTCGTACACATATAGATCATCATTACACGTTGAAACCAGTGTCAAGTTGCCAGTTTTTTGATTTCCAAATTATTTATAAGAAAGAGTTCAGCACATTTCAGCTGTTGCGAAGTCACAATTCATCTGTGTGTTATCCAATTCCTAGTCATTGACTGTACAAACCACCCACAATTCCGCTAGATAATCACAGATTTTCTACTATTTCCTCAAACCACAGTAAGAAAGAAACGTATTCATAATCTGATTGTATTCAGGCGGGCATTATCAATATTTACCAATAACATCACTATCCTGGGTCTTGTCAAAACCGCCTTTTTGGTATCACCTACACTCGAATCTTAAAGCAAAACTGTGTATACAGAATGGCTTCTGAAAATAATGAAGTATCAAAGGGGAATACGGTCGGTCAGTACTCAATTCCCACAAAGTCCGAATCCACGCCATCTCCGGGACCTTCTTCCTCTGGTATTCAATTCACAGCTCAACCCTTTGGTCCTATTTCTACTCCTACAATGGCATCTACGTCACAGCCCTCACATATTATACTGCCAAATATTAATCGACCTTCACCAATTGAAGCACATCGCTTCCTTCAGGAGCCTCCAGCTATGGGCACGTTTAAAACGAGCATAGGGTCGAGTCAACTATGTATCGCACAATCAAAGCAAATGTGCGATTCGAATAATTATTTTGCCATGACCAATCATGAATCTGACCAAAAACAAATCCGAGATCCATCTGGCCATGCAACACAAAACAACTCCTCCAATTTACCTAGTCTAAGTTCAATTGGAGAAATTTTGCCTTCCTTGCAAAGTCATACAGTTAACCCAGAATGTAGTCCAGGGCAAAACGGTTACCCAACTCCTAATCTTACACCAAGTCATGGTACATTCCAAGATTTCAGAAACAGATTTCTCCTTGAGAAAAGACACCAGTATGAGTATTTGGACCACACTCATAATGAAGGTGCATTGGCCAATGATGCTCGGATAATTGAGTATGATAATGAAACATCAGTAGAAAATATTCATGATGAAGATAGTTCATATGAAGAGAAATGTCAATCAATTCCATATCAATATCATTATGATCCATCTTCAGTAGGTACTGAAAGTTATCATAATGCCAAGCTACTTCCAATGGCAACTACGTATAGTGATCCAGGGTCAAAATCGTATAACGAAAGAAAGATGCCCGAGAATACTAAAACTTTTCATAGTAAAAGTCAAGGTAATAATCCAAAAAAGCGTCCTCTCAGTTCCACAGACACAGATGAAGATTACATAAAAGAACCTTCCAACAACCCGCAAAAAGCCAAATCACTTTCAATTCGTGATAGGGTAGCTGTAAAGCAAAGTTTTAATGGACTTCAAAGAGCAGCTCGAGCTAAAAAAGCAATAGCCGATAGGAGTGAACGAGACAGAAAGGAAGGTATCCGCAAGTGGACACAAAGCGACGATGACAAAGTTGCATTTTTACGCGAGTATGGCAATCTCAAATGGCATGAAGTCACCGAGTTTATCAATGGGCGGCACACTCCACAAGCTGTTCAAATGAGATATCTTCGAAGTTTGAAACGGAGAAACGATACGCTTACAGACACGGAAAAGGCCAAACTCTGCAAGCTAGTTGTAGAAGATTATGAAAACAAGTTTAAGAGAATTAGTACACAAATGGGGCCCTCATTTACACCAGTACGCATTCAAAAGATTTTTTTGCAAGATGCAGGCCTGGCGGATTTGTTAAAAATAGAGCGAATTTGGTCTAAAGAAGAAATCACAAAGTTTTTAGACGCGGCAGCTGGGGACTTTGATAGCTTTGTGGTCCCTTACCGCGCAGACAAGTTGCCACCAAGGGCTGAGGAGCATATGGAAAAACATATGATCAACACTTATGAAGAGTTGATTAGATTGTATGTAGGAAGTCATGAAAAAGGAAGAGGTCCTTAGGTGTGTAAGTGCAATGGCATTGTTGGGCTATTTATAGGCGTTTATTTTAGGAAATGAAATGAATTTCATGAAAAGCAAAAAAATGGCACTGTAGTCTTTCGCAGGATTACTGTGTATTATTTTTTTTTTTTTTTTTACTTATAATTTTCATTTACTTTGATCTAGGTGAAAAATATGGAGGGAACAACAAATCATCATCATAACATATGACTTAAACAGTAAACTTTTGCTTAGAGCGACCGTCAGAGTGGCCACTGAACTCGACCTCATCATTTTGGTTGATCTTGATGAGACTCTTGAATCTGAGACCAATGGGCTTCAATTTTTCCAAATTTTTGCTCTTAGTCCAGATATTGAAACGGATACCAGCTTTTCGGACGTTGACAAACACACCATTGATTTCTTGGTCGTTAATGCCTACATCAGGATCCTGAGTAGTATCCATAGTGCCACCAATAACACCAAGCAAGACATTAAGCCAGATATCATCAATAGGAGCCTTGTGGTCCTTGAATTGGTAAACCCACTTACCACCGTTTGAGTTTTGAGAGTCTTCCCATTCAGGACGTACACCAGTCTTGAACAGGGCGTAGTCAGAACGCTGGGGTAGTTCAGAAACCTTGGGTAAGTTGTTGTAGGTACCCCAGAACTCCTCAACAGAAGACACGGTTACGACCTGGGTGAGCAAATCCTTCCAGTCCTCCTTAGCAGCTGTGGATGGTTTAACGTACCAGAGAGTCCATGACGATGTAAGAGGGTGGATTATGGAAAAATCTTCCGTTGATTTGAACACAGTAGGTGATGATTCGTCATCAGCAGGGGCAGCAGCAGTGGTGGTGGTAGTAGTGTTGCTGGGAGAGTCTTCGATGTTAAGATCTGCTACTTTCTGAACCACCTGTTCGTCTGTTACGTTTGTTGAAGCCATGATTTGGTTTAATCTTCTTTTATGTGTGTGTATATGTGAGTGATCGCTTGTGTTAATGAATCCGATTAGACGTGTGGGAACGAAATTGGATAGAGGAGGAGTGGGATGGAGGAAGGTTGAATTTTTTTTTGGGATTCAATTTTTTTTCCTCTCTCTTCTTAGGGTATACTGTAAAATTGTTTTAATTTTTGTTTTTGTTTTATTTTATTACATGTTAGGATGGTGGTAGTGTGAGCAGTTGAACAAAACTGAAAATTTTTTCTCGTTAAAATTTTGAGAGGAAAACAAAAAAAATTGGAAAATGAGTATGAATACGAAAATTTAATATGAAGAACTTACACGAGAATATTAAAATCCAAGTCAATCAAAGACTGGTTATAAAAATTCATAAATATCAATCTGTCAGCATGAAGCATTGACAGTATAGAACTATATGTTAATTGTATGAGTAAAATGGTGATAATCTCAGAATAATCTTTCATTGAGCGAGGGAAAAAGACACGAAGGATCATAGGTTTCAATCAATCTCTTCAATGCTTTGCCTGGAATAAACTGGAATATATTTATTGTGCAATAGAGGATAAATAGATATGCCATACTCATTGGATTGAAAAATGAATGGGCCTGGGGTACCTTGTTTTACGTTTTGTTTTGTACCTTGAAATGCTCACTCAAAAACATGTGAATTTCAACTCGCCTTGTTTTAGTTAGGAAGATTGCTCTTTATTATGCTTCTCTTTTTGTGTTATCATTTCTTAATTCAAGATCTCACAGTTTTTCGTAAACACAGAATATGATCAAACTTTAATAGTGATAATATTTGAGGATAACCAGAGCAGCTGGAAAAGAAGTAAAGAGACACAATACTGGAATTGCTACATACGCGCGTAGGTACTATTGAGTGAGCCATTTGCTAATATATAATGGAGATCATTAACTTCGTCTGGCACATAGTTCAGAGAAAATCGCAGCAATACGAAGTATCCGTTAAAATTAATAAACAGTGCTATAAGGCAACTTGACATAACCGAGAAAGTTAAGGAGAATAAATTTCTTGGTCTGGAATGGTTCATTCAAAAGTTGAAAAAATCAACCTCCTCTTATTAACCTCAAGGGGTTCTCGGATATCTTATAATCCATGGATGGCATGAATCATTGGAATAATCAAGGAAGTATATATAATAGAGGACTCATAAATTAGGTGAAAATATACGATATTGATAATTACAAAGAGATGGAACAACTATTAATCACAAATTGCAAATTTAAGAATAAGTTATAGCATAGTGATAGAAATTAATTATAATAAATTAATACAAGAATTGAAGCTATGATAATTTTAAAGAACGTTGAAGGAAGTTCAGATTTGCAATGAAACCATTTACTCAATACGATTGATAAATAATTCACTCCAAAGGATGGTAGTTATATGGCATCGATAGAAATTATCCTAAATATGCTATACAGATCTCTTTATTTTCAAGTACTATGACTTTCAAAAAAGAAGTTAAAACACTAGATGAGGAATTAATAAAAACCGAGAAACAAGCAGATCTCCATTAACATCAAGTCTGTTTAAATGGAGGGCAATATGATATTGGTACTTTATAAAATCTGTCAAAAGGAAATTTTACATCTAATTTTTATAATAACCAAGAACAAATCTATAAATGTTGGAATATTTGCCGTTTTTATCTCTATATATGGTTTATTAGAAATTTTGAAAGGTGTTCTTTTCGTTAGAGTTATTATTATAATTTTTACAAGGCTTGTTTGGATATAACAACTCTACCAAATCGTGAGATGTCAATTTAAATTTTTTACTCCTGAAGTCTTGGAAGGCTTCTTATTCTATCTGCTCTTCATTTTCCATCCAAGAAGGCTTCTAGAATTTTTTAAATTCATTTCGGTTTAAATGGTTTCTGGTTTTTTTTCCCTGTTATTCTGAAGTTTTCTGTTTTCTGTCTTCCTGTTTATAGATTTCGTGTTATCCATACGTATCGTGAATAAACAAATTCATACAACTTTTTAACATACTAATAAGAAAGCAATATTTGGCAATATGTTAAACACACCTTAATTAATGGTTTACCTAGCAAACTGACTTATAGATAGTTTTTGTGAACTGTATTTTTTTGTTCAGTACATTTTTCGGATTCTAAAAATCCATTTGATTCATTTCTTGTTTTTTGCTGTTGATGACGTTTGTAGTCTGTGTCCATTATGAAGATGAATATAATTAATAAAACCAAAGACAGTTTTCTATTTTAAGTAGTTTGAAAAGTGCTTAAAGGTTTTAATGGTAAGTTGTTCTGTTTGCTGTATTTTTGATGCTAGATAGGACCTTGTGTTTTTGAGTAGTTACAGATATTATCGTGTCCCAGTAGCATTTGTTTTACTGCGACCTTATTTGACAATCTGTATCACAGTTTAAGTATTAAATAATGATATCTAGGATAGATAAAAATAAAAATCATTGAAATGTAATAGTATTATTTTTAATATGGACTAAAGAGGGGAGTATTGAATATTTTTGTTTCTTATTCAAGCAATAAAAAGTCTTGATGGTATCTATCTTCTTGGAGTTTGTGGGTGGTAGTTATAAATGGACACCAACATTATTTATATACTTATTTACTATATATTTATATTTATTTATAATTATTTATAATTATTTATTAGATAGTTATTAGATATTTATTATATATTTATTATATATTTACTATATATTTATTATACATTTATCATTTATTTATTAGGTAGTTGTTAGATATTTATTATAATTTTATAATCCATTTATATTCAGTCTACTTATTAATTTATTTATTAATTTGTTTATTAATTATTGATTATTACTTGACTTCATTATCTTGGCTCAAGTCCAATTCATCTTTCTTCAGATTCCTGCTTGTAGCAGACACCGAGCTTGATAGGAGGTACTCTAGGAGGCACCTTAAGGAGGGATATAAATTAAACAACAGAATGTAAGTTATGCACGTCAATTAGAATACAACTAATAACTTTTGTAGAGCAATCCTAAATTTTCTTTGCCTACTATAACTATCAATCTTATATTTAGTAACCATAAGATATAATAATGGTCATCCTTTCTTTTCAAAGATGATATCCAGTAACCAAATTGTTTATTCAAATCTTAATTAGACTCGTTAATCTATTTTCTTTTGAAACACAGATGTTTGATTTATTATTGGAGAGCATTCCGTGACTATAACAATTGAAGCCTTAAGGAAGTAACTGAAGGTGTTGAGGGAGTTGATTTATTGTTCTTTTGTCATTGCCTTTAAAAAATAGTTGAGTTAATTTGAATGATTGTTGAGCCGTGAGAGGGGAATCAATACTTAATGTCAATTACAATGATTAATTAAGAGGGTATATAGTATTTTGTGAGAGTATCAAATATAATCAAAAATATGTCCAACTTAATCATATAAGGTACACCATGCGTTAACACCTTAGTTGAATTAATTTTTAATGGAAATCTATTATTTACGCTCAGTTCGTGGTTTTCATGATTTATGAAGGATAACCGAAAGCAATATCTACATGTTTATTCTACATTAAATCTATATATATATTCTTAATTATACGGTATGTTTTTTTTTTCGTAGAAAAAGTTCATGATCAGGATCAGAATACTGAAATATTGATAATTTAATTCCAAATTATAAATAAAAATAAAATTGAGAAACTCGAGGGGTTTAATTAGTGATGTATTTTTATTTGTGATAATGTTTTCCATGATAAGATAAATTTATTATAATTTATTATATTATTATTGTATTTCTTTTGTGAATATCTTATAAATGTCATTCATAATTTTCAGAGAAAAGTTTTCATGAACACACCATTCAAGATCTTCTCAAGTTGCCTTGAACCTATTTTGCTTCTTATATATCAGTTTTCATTTCTTTTTTTTTGGGTTTAGTTGAGGGTTTGAATCAATCTATGGATTGAATTTAAAGGATAATGAAGTACGAAAAGGTAATTGTAAATTGGCATTGTCAATATACTGTGGGTTTTTTATATTTATACATACACCCTTAAGACTATAAAAGTTTGTGTATCCATCTAGAATACGATATCTGCATTTTTGCTCTGTTATATTAATTTCCTTATCTCAATGGCCAGAAATAAGAAGAATAAGGAAGTGAAAAACAAGAAAATCATGAAATACTCGAGTCTCATGGTTAAAATAAAATACTATATGCTGATTCGTCGATTTTACAGTGTTACGTCTGTCAAAACGAACAGGACGAAACAACAAATAGCAAATATTAATATTTCATCTTTCACTTTTATTAATTGCATTTTATTAATGACATACTTATTTTTATATAATAATGAAAAGTAATGAACAATAAAGTTTGATTTTGTGCGTACATGTTTTGTTTTTTGATCTTGTTCATGTTATTTTCTATGAGATGTGTATAGTAGTGAATAAATAAATTAATGTCACTTTTAATTATTTTTATATCAAAGGTGAGTAGTTCTATCAAAATTTATAGTTTTCAATAAATAAGTAAATAAATACAAAAACGAAAGCATGGCTTTGATGGGTCTAATCAAGTTGATCTCTCTGTAGGGCCCTAATAAAGCCTTGAACGATGCCATTTATTGTTCTCTTTTTAATAAATTTGAAGATTAAAAATCAGAAGATCGAAAGAATCGACTACATGAGTTATAGGTATACTGTTCCTTGTCAGATATAAATGATAGTTATGATAATTATTCAATAATAATAATAAATAATTTTAATAATACTAAAAAATTATTCAAGATTTATTAAATTCTTTTTCTAAAAAAAAAAAAGCAAATTAAAGAAGAAATTCATCATATTTAAAAATCATTCCTTCAATAACACTACATTAAATAAACAAAAATACAAAACACAAAACACAAAACACAAAAAACCCATTTTCTCACCAAAGCTTTTGGTTCTTGGTTTTGATCCTCTCTGTCTGCATTGTTCTTGTCACCGAATACATAAGTTGCAGGTTTGCCAGCAGTAGAATCAAAAACAAAAACAAAAGCAGAATCAGAAGCACGAACTAGCGGCGAAAGCGTAAGTAGCAGCAAAAGTACAAGTAGCAGCAGAAGCACAAGTAGCAGCAGAAGCAGCAGCAGTTTCTCGTTTGGTCCAATAACCCGAATTCGCCTACACTCCTTCTATTACTTTGAGTATTATGATGTGCAAAGCTTATTTCTCCACAGAATAAATGTGAATTATAAGTTCATATATTTTCCTAAAGAACTATTTGTACTTGATATTCAAATCTATATTTTTTTTATTTACTTCTTTATTCATTAAAATCAAAAGGTATTTAAATTGTTCATTTATTTATTTTTATTTTATTTTCAGCATTATTTGAATTGTTTGCGAAAGTGCAATCTTGATTCCTCTGAATAATAAAAAATTTGACAAATAATACATCTTGAAAAGAATAAAAGAAATAAGAAAACAAAAAAACAAAAAAAGAAAATAATTATAGGCCGCCTCTATTACTGCTGGTGCTGCTCCTGTTGCTGCGCTAAAGGTCACCATTTAGAGAACTTAGATAAAAATTGAACTGAATAGAAGAATTCGCATCTAATTCTAACGGGATTTTACCTAATTTGTGTTAGTCATCTCTAATGTAATACGTGTACTTTGTAATTTGTAATTCAACTATGTGTATATTTTGAAAGTTACCCTTATTATAGTATTTCTATAGAGTGTATTCGCGTCACTAAGTTAATGAAATGGCATCAAGGAAATGTTTGGTCACAAACGTCAGAATCTTGAGAATGTATCATAATTCTCATCGCTTTGCATGTATTTGATCATTATACGTCATTGAGAACATTAGGCCTTTTATTCTTCTTAATCCGGGCGAGTTTTTCAACTGATAGGAATGTTTGAGCAAGTTGCTATAGACAAAGTGAATATTACATTAAAGAATATGTTTATCATTGCGATTTGTTACTTTAAAATACTGAGTAATCCTTACTGGGTAGGTAACACCCTAACCGTATTATCTGATATTAGGGTTGGTTTCACCATAGTTGGATGAATTATCTAAATTTTAAGGGGAATTTAGGGTTGAAATCGAAATAAACGTCATTTATACCCAAGTTTTGGTGACCTTTATGCTGCACATGCAATGCATAGCTAGACAAGCCCAGCCTTGAATGACGACGCATGTTTGAATATTAGGAATACCACATATAGCCGTCAGCAGAGGACAGGTAGCAAAATGGCAGGCATTTTCAGATGGATATATTTATTTTATATATTTTATTTATGAATTGATATCATTTATTATATTTCTATATTATTTATTATATCAATGCAAAATAGCTCCATACTAGCATTCATAAAGTGAAAACAAAAGAAAATCTGACTTACTTTTTCTTGCTATAATTTGTCTTCCGTAGGCTTCATGTATCTAAGAATTATTTTCATGTTTTATTTTTTTTATTTTATTTGTTTTTTTGTGACGAAAGACCGAGCATCAACGGATGAAATAGTTATGATCTAGAATCCCCCCGTTTTGCAAAATGAATGAATATTAATTCATTTGCTTCGTCTTTTCTTTGTATTGATATATAAACACTAAATATAATAGAATTTCTTCACCTTTAGGTTCCTGGATACACACAGAAGCTACGGGATTTGGCAGTAATGTTTGAAGAAAGAGGATATATAATAAGTTGACAAAGGCAGCAAAGTTAATAATAAAATTGATGATAATGTTATCAATAATAATATTGGTGATAATACAATCCAACGGAATTAATTAAGTTCACTAGGTGATATTTATTATTATTCAAGGTTTACAGCAAGGCTTACAAAGTTTACACAAATTTACAGTTTACACAAATTAATTTACAGAGTTTTACAAGCAGTCACAAAGTTTTCAAGGTTTTCAAAGTTTTCGAAGTTTTCAAAATTTTACGAAAATTCACCAAGTTTACAAAATTCTTGCAAGGCCACATAATATTCAAGGAATGGATATGGCTGACAAAGTTTTGCGTCTAGATTAGGTCTGCACTGCAAGTTCAGCATCGTATAACTTAATATAAATGCACATCCACCGGGCATAAGTAGGGATTTAGTGAGGTATGGTGGGGACTTAAAGCGGAGGGGTAGTAAATATTTCCATACCAGGGGGGTAGGTATGAATATTTAGTAATATTTAGTGTTATTTTTATGAACATTTTATTTTGGGATATTTTTATATAATTTTATATATTATAGTATTTTTTGGATGTAATGATAACAGTAAAGTGAGCAACGAGGAAGGCAGAAGAGTTTAACGCAAGATTTGATTAAAAACAATTAGGAAGGTAGAAGAGTAAACAAGCAGAGAAGCAGAGAAGCAGAGAAGCGCAAAAACATCAAAGCTTGAAAGTATATCACCTACATATTTTATATCAGGAATATCCATCAGGAAAGAATATGATGAAAACCTATCAACAAATTATAGCAAAGCACCGTATTATGGTAGCAATCTATCTCAACATCGCATTCCAGCATGCATCATGAAGAAGGCAGTTGTTGTTGTTGTGAAATCAATTTATTCGGTCAAAACTGCCATATTTATGTTCTAACTACTGATCATTATTACATGTGCTTTTTATAGGTTTTTTTATTCAATGGTTTAATAAAAATTATCGTCCCCGGAAATTTATATCCAAAGTTACGTTGTGATATCAGAAGGAATGCCATCGCGTCTAATGACCTGTTCCGGCAGCCTCCCCCAAGTCAAAAACAAATGGAGAGACTATTCTGAATTCATATCGGCTCAATGTGAAAGGAATGTTTGTTGAAAAATTTAAACTTCCTGTTGTTGTTACAGTATACTTGGTCATCGTCACCAGTCCCTGATGCATGCTGAGAAGAATTTCGTCATGTAATGTAAGAGAAGCATGCTCTAAAACCTCGCATTGTTGCTCTCTTCGAGTATTCATTAAAAATAATAATTATAATAATTAATGGTTTCCAAGCGCCCATATTAGCAATTATATTTAGTTAGGATCTTGTATTTTCTTTTGAACCATATGTTCTTACTGGAGTATGTCCCCTGCGACATTTTAAACTATATGCCTCTGTAGAAATATTTGGGAATTTAATTCATATATTGAGCAAGCATGAACTGCTTTGATTTGAACCGAGCACCAGGAGACTGAAGTTTGTGATCGTGCGGAATCCAGTTTGCTTGCAAAATCTATAATTATTTTCCCGCCTGTTGATAATGTAACGTTTTTGGGAAGTGCTGTCAAGTCTTTTTGGTAGTGTTTTAACTCTTTGTTGACAAAATAAGTCTCGACAAAATAAGTCTCACTTGACATGTCTCAGAAAGGTTTGTGTCTAAGGGCAGTCCTTGGCAGGCAAATGTATATTAATTCTCATCTATGTATTGATGGTGCTTTCGTTACAGAAAATTTAGGATAATCTAGAAACAAAACTTTTTAAAGTACACTGAAGTTGTTAATTTTGGGTCTTATCTGTAACGCTTTTTTGCAAACCTACAGGCTGTTCAAAGTGAACCTTAAGCGTCTTCCTGTTTTTACATTAAGTAGAACAATCTTGAGTTGACTTTACCAGTCCAGGCGTTACACAAAGCTCTCTGTTCTGACTGACTTGCAAGATTTGTTTTTTGATTTTGAAAATTGGGATAAGATATTCCTGTTATACTTCTAAATTGGTAGTACATAGTACACACTCAAGGTAGATCTGGCGTATTTTAGTACCAAACAGGCCGTTAAGGCTTGTCTCGACGCCAAACCTCACCTAAGGTATTTCTTGTCTATTATTACAAGACTGGCAATGTGTTAAGACGATATCAGTTTTACATTTATTGTAAAGTTCAGTAACTTAACTTGAGATTGGGCTTAGCGGAATTTATCATTTAAATAATAAACGTATTTGTTCATCTCAAATTTAGTGCTTCGTTCATGAAGCCGGATTATATCCATCCCAATTCCGGTGTAGTGTTCAATTTTCCGTTAGGCTTATCCCTTCATTATCAGCAACAACCTGTATAAGTTAAGGTGAGGAGAACCCTGACCATGTATGTAGTAGTGTTATCAATTCCCAAAAGCCTTACCTCCACGTTTGTTCCATTAGCCTATACAATGAAGCTTGTATAAAGAAGGGGCAAAAAGAGGCAAAATTAGAAACCCTTGTGGGAGGGCCGTCTCTACTTTCTCAACATGACACAATTTCCCACTGAATTGGAATGCAGTAGTTCGATTTGTAAGGAAGTAATATACTCATCAGATGGCAGCCTGAGGCACATTATATCGTTACAAGAGGACAAGCAGGGTATCTCAATGCACATGGTTAAAAGCACCCTTTGAAGTCAATAAGCATAGTAGATGTAACTCCAAGTATACTGCGTGTCTTGTGTGTAAGTTTGGAGACAGCGTTAAGAGCTGAAAACGAGTGTTTGATGTCCATAACTGATTCCTGGTATGATGTGTTTAGGACAAGTGAGTCAGTCGCTTAATTACGATCTTTTTACCATCAGCTTTTACCTTGATATTAAAATCAGAGATCGGTCTGTATGCTTTGACTTCCTTGTAGATGGGGATTTGTTTTGGTTCTTGCGGAATCATATTCCTTGCACGCCAAGGATAAACAGAGAGCATTGTTACTTGGAACAAAAACTGTTACATATGGAATAAAAATTGAACAGAACTTTGTTTACGCAGCCGAACTTTAAAAGTTTGAGATTTGATCAATCAGAAAACAATAAAATAAATAATTGAAATATAATAATTGAAAACTAAACAATAAATAGAATAATATAAATAAATATAAGAAATGAATATAATGAATATAATGAATAAAATAAAATAAAAATTACAACTCGGTGAGAAAGTTTTTTTGCACTGAGACTTTGTGATTCCAAAGGTATGAGTTCTCACGTGGTCAACTGAATTCCGTCTATAACTTCAGGGGATGGAAAGTTAGTTAGTTCGTAAGGTATGTAGATAGGTAGTTAAATGGTTGTGTAGGTAGTTTAAGTAGAATAAGAATAAGAATAAGAATAATAGACATGAAATTATAAAATTATATTAAAAGTAAAATAAGTAAATTGAGCACGAACAGTCACAAACATTGTTTTTTTTATTTTATTTATTTTTGTTTTTAATATTTAAATTTTTAAAATTTTTTTTAGTTTTGTTTTTGTGTTTTGTTTTTCTCAACTAATTCGTATTTTTTTCTCAAAACAATTGTCATTTGTTTTTATTATTTATTTAATTATTTAAATTATTTATATTATTTGTTTTTATTATTTATTTATATTTCATTTATTTATATTTTTCTTTTCTTTTTTCTTTTCTTTTCTCCTTCTTCTTCTTCGCCTTCATTAATGCTGCTGATGCTTTTGTACTGTGACCTGGTACTTTTCCTTCTTTCGGATGTATGCATAAAGTCCTCTGCATAGTGAACCCAGTTATAAGTCCAAGTCCAATCACTGAACCCAAATGAGAAAAAAATAAAAATAAAATCTTTTATAAAAATAAATAAAAATATATTATAATATAAAAATAAAATACCATAAAATATCTTGTAAAAGAAAAATAAAATAATAAAAATAATAATATAAAAATTATTATTATTTAAATATAAAAAGAAGAAACTGACAGGAAAAGAACCAAAATTTATTCGTTTATTTTCGGGTTTATATTAACTGTGATTTATTTATTATTTATTCATTTATTTATTTCTTTCTTTACCTGCTTTCTTATTCCTTACATCTTCCTGTTTTTTTTTTAAAAAAAAACTTCATTTATTCATTTTAATCTTTACTTCTTCTTTTACAACCCTCCTCCTCTCTCCCTCCCTCTCTTACTCCCATCCTCTAGGATTTGCACTTTTATAGCATCTTCCTACCTAGTGTCGCCCAGATCTACTTCGCCTCTCTATTCAACCTCTTAAAATTCAAACCGCCCTTTGCAATATGAACAACTTGCCGTCATTCAGCTTCGCCTAGTTCATTTTCACTGCCATCAAAAAATTATTACAAATTCACATTTCACGCGCTTCAATAACAAAACTAAACAAATTTGCTCAGTTACGCCAATAGACTGACATTCCAGCAGGATAGAGCATATCACAAGTGTAAATTCAACATAGTATTTTCTCATCTTTGCCATGTACTACCCTTCACATAACCAGCTACCCACTTTCAAGGGAATGGCTGCTGCTCCTTCGTCAGATTCCTTGAACGACCAACGGCAATCGTACTACCCCCAGCAAACCAACGCGATAGGCAATTCAACTGCTAATCCTATTCACTTGAACCAAGAAAATAATCCTTCTCAGCATAATCTCAACTCTCTTCACCACCAGTCTACTAATTCCTCTATTGCTCCAACCTCTGGCAATAACAATACTATTCCTACCTCGACCTCTAATCAACCTTACCAACTTCACCATGTCAATGCTTCGTTGTTTGAAAACCCCAACTCGACTGTAGATTCCAATGTTTTTGTAAGTTTATTCTTCTTTTTTGGCTTTTGGCTTTTCGTTTTTGATTTTGAATTATTTTTTATGCTATTATTTTTCTTTTTATTTTATTTTATTCTTTATTTTTTTTATTATTTTATAGGTGACACCGTCTTTGTGCACGCTGCTTCATATGACAGCTTACCCTTGACCACTCTGTTCCAAGTTACTAACCTTTCTTTTCATGATTATCTAGGACCAGAGGCATCAGCAGCAATATCAACAGTCACAAAATCCTCAGCTCCTGCACAATCATCTGAACTCTCAGCATCAGCAGCAGCATATTCAACACCATCATGTTCGTGTTAATAATAACCAATCTCACTACCAAAACCAAAATCAACTGCCCCAACTTTCCCAATTGGCTCACAATTCCGATCTCAATCACGCTCATGGTCTACAGAATGGTCTTCAAAATGGTCTGCCAAATGGTCTCCAAAATGGGTTGCAAAATGGCCTTCAGAATAACATTCATTCGCCTCTTACAAATGCCTCGCCAAGCTCACCTACTCTTAAACGGCTTTCGAAATCTTCACCTACAATGAGTCCAAACACACCCAACGATCTTTCTAAAATGAACAGTCCAAATTCCTATCAATCCAACTTGGGTTCTAGCTTGAAAATGCCCCCTTCAACTTCTGCGACTCTCGACCCATCTAGAGCACCCCTAAATATGACCCCAAGCCAAAGAAATTCTCTTTCCCATATTAAGCACAACAGCCCGCAGAGTAGAAATAGCAGTTTTTCTTCTCCTAATCCACAGTCTATTATGGGAAATCTTAGCAGTGCTGCTGCTCCTTTGTCTGATGAGCCCGGTTCCGATTCCCTTAATCCGGACGTTGGCCTTAATGATGGGGATATAGATGACAAGAAATCATCCTTACTCTCACGCAAGCTAAGAAAGAAAAAACCTCCTAAAGCTAAATTTACAGCTGAAGATGACGACCTTCTGGTTGATCTCAAAGAGGTCCGCAAACTTACTTGGAAACAGATTGCTGAGCACTTTGATGGGCGCACGGCTGGAGCTTTGCAAGTGCGCTATTGCACAAAACTCAAAGCACGTTCAGTTGTGTGGACTGATAACGACGTAGTAGCTCTTCACGAAGCCATCAAGGAGTATGAAGATGAACGTTGGATTGTTGTATCTCACAAGATGGGTAGTAAATTTACTGCCTCTCTTTGTAGAGACAAGTTTAAAGAAGAGAAGGGTTCACCATAGTTTTTGTAGCTTATTGACCTTAGTTTTTTTTCTTTATTTTTTCTTTTTGGGGGGAGGCTTAATTATGATTCCATTTTTTAGTAAGTGATAAATTTTTGAAATATATAACAGGTTTTTCTCTCAAAAGTTCATGGCATGACATGGTTAGAAGAAAGCCCTGAAAAATCTATTCTGCGCCAAAAATCTGCTTCGAATCTCAATTACCTGGTCTCATGTCCACGTGATCCACCGATCCAGTATATGCGAAATGTGCAAAATAAAATACCCAGGCAAATGTATGGTAATTATTTACTATTTAGTTTAGTACTGTACCAAAACTATGATACAAAAATAAAATAAACTCCCCTTTACCAACCATACTTAGGTCCCATTCCCAAATCTATTACCAGTTCAATCCGTTCTCCAATAAAGTGCTTAGCTTTTACTTTTACTCCAATATTTATTCTTTCAACCTTCTCAACTGTTTACTCCTTCACTTATTCTTTTACCTTTTGAAAAGTCATTTATCTTATACTCAAATTCCTTTAATGTCGTCTAGAAAAACTCCCTCGCGAAGAGGCGATTATTCAAGTGCAGCATCTTCTCCTGTAAATGGTACCTCAGCTAACTTTGAATCCACCTCTTCGTCCACTACGGGTGGCTCAGGATTAGCCGGTGGCACAAGTTCTCCAAACCCGTCGTCTACGTCTCAACAAGATAATGCTACTGATGGCCGTCGTCGCCAGGCCTATAGAGATGAGGCCATTCGCAGAAAAATTAATACCTCTCTGGCTAAGCGAGTTAATGCCGATGTAACTAGAGCAAGACAGACCCGCCGACCCCCTCCAGGATCAGTGCTTTCGCTGCGCCCATCGCCGCCACTTACCATGAAACTGAGCACAACGGTGTACGAAGCCGCGCAGTTCATGGCGGCCAAACGAGAAAATTGTGTATTGGTAACTGATGACGATGATACTGTGTGCGGAATCTTCACAGCGAAGGATCTAGCATTCAGAGTAGTAGGAATGGGATTTGACTCAAAGGCAGTGACCATTGACCAGATCATGACTCGCAACCCAATGTGTGCACGCACAGATACCTCAGCAACTGAAGCACTTAATCTAATGGTAAGCAAAGGGTTCCGCCATCTGCCTATTATGGATGAGAATAAGGATGTTGCTGGTGTTTTGGATATTACTAAATGCTTTCACGAAGCAATGGATAAGTTGGAGCGTGCGTATAAGTCATCTCGTAAGCTACATGACGCACTGGAAGGCGTGCAATTTGAATCGGGTTCTTCGCAAGCTGCACAAATAATTAACTACGTTGAAAACCTTAAGCAACGCATGGAGGGCCCAGATTTAGATACTGTCCTTGATGAGTCCACTACACCTGTCTTTGTGAACATTAAAACAAATGCATACGAAGCTGCAGTACTCATGAAAGAAAAAAATACAACTGCTGTTCTTGTTACAGAGAATAACCACATCACTGGTATTGTTACTAGTAAGGATATTGTTTTACGGGTCATTGCAGCAGGATTCAATCCTAAAATCTGTTCCCTTGTGCGAGTAATGACTCCACAACCTGATTTTGCAGCACACACCACTACCATCCAAACAGCATTGAAAAAAATGCACGATGGGAATTATCTCAACCTCCCTGTAATGGGTGACAACCAAGAAATTGTTGGTATGGTGGATGTGCTGACATTGACATATGCTACTTTAGAACAGATCAATTCTATGTCTAACACAGGTGAGGATGCTGAGAATCCTACCTGGAACAACTTTTGGATGTCTCTCGATGACCATGACTCTGTACATTCAGATAATTCTCACAATAATACTAGGTCTGTAACTCCTGGTAGTTCAATACGTCCAGGCAGTGCTATGGGAGCTGGGATGACTTCACCCCCAGATGTATCTCGTTCCGAATTAGCTGAGTTCAACATTGATGCAGGCATGGAGTTGGGTCCTAATGACTCTGTCTCACTTGCTGATGAGCGTGAAGCTGCTGGAACTGGAGTTGAAACTCCAATGACCGATCTTGACGTCCCATATCCATTCAAGTTCAAGGCACCTAGTGGTAGAGTTCACAGAATTACAGTGGCACCTACTGATGGTTTGATTGGACTTCGACATGAAATCACATATAAAATCAAGCCTGAAGAAGTTGAAGCGTTAGGAGGTGCAGGTGAAATGGAAGATGGAAAACTTGTTTCTCCAGGGTTTGCCGTCAGTTATGTTGACGACGAGGGCGATGTTATTGCAATTACCTCTGATCGTGATCTAATTGATGCTATCCAGATTAACAGAGCTCTTGGTCATTCTAAAGCTGATATTTATATTCATCATCCTGACGAGCATATTAATATTCAACCACCCCTACCTGCGTCGGCAGCAGCAGCTGAATCTGTTACTTCACCTGTGTCTTCTACACCACCCACCAACAGGCGGGAAGGATATCAACGCCGCCGGCAACTTCGATTAACAATGGACGGCGAAGAGGGTGTTGCCAGCAGTAGTGATAGTGACGAAGGTGGTGCATCTGCTAAATCATCACGACGACGACGCAAAAACGGCGGCAAAGCTAACACCAGTAATAACAAGTCCCATCATGGAGATTCTTTAATACCTGGAGTTCCTAATGAACTGATCTTGCCTGGCGCTATTGTAGCTCTTGCTGCATCTATCTTAGTGGTTTTCGTTTTTAGTCGAAGTCACTCAAGGTAATTAGGCACATGTATTTATGCCAAGTATATTCTGGGTTGTATTTGTTTTCTTTTGTAATTCTTTAATTTTTCTGTTCTTTGAGTTTTTGATTTTGGTTTTAACGAAAATAATGATTATACATGAATATTCCCATTTAAATTGTATTGGTAAAGAGGTCGTCGTCAAGGGAAAAAGGCTTATTCTATAGGGAATTTGTAGTACCAATGACTAAATGCTGCTGTTAACTACTTAATGAGTAAATTCAAATTTCAGATGTGGTCTCATGGATTCCAATTAAAATAAAGTATTTGATTTTATCTGATTTGAAGATCTTTCATAGAGTTAATAAGAATCTGAAATTTGAGATCAATTCAGAAAAATAAAAAAGGTTAAGAGTATATGCAGTGAGACAGTATTAGAACCATCGGGAGAAATTTATATTGGGTTAGTCCTGGTCTATTCTTTGTACCTGTAATATACCCTTGAAAGTTGGTTGTGTAATACACTAAAAAGTTATTTGGACTACACAAGCCTAAACTGATGTCAACTTTTATATTAGCCTTAGAAACAAAGTGAATGATATCAAGCTTAAGTGACATACAGATGATTTTTAGAAACAAATGGTTCGTTAATGGAAAAAATGATGATAACAAAACTTCAAAATATATACAATTACTTAACAAAAAAATTTGCTCTCTTTCTCTTTCATCCTTTCTCAGCTTATCTTTGCTTTCAAGACATAGCAGCATCCAAAGTCTTGCCCAATTTCTCATCCTCAGCCTTACGAGCCTCCTCTACCAGTTGTTGCCACTTGGCAAGTCTTTCTTTCTTGGAAATAGGAGCATCCAAAATAGTGATGTTTGTACCCTTGAAATCATTAGGATCAAGGTAAATGGCATCAGGCTCCTTTTCGTTAAATTTGCGACCAATGGCCTTAGTTGAAAAATATCCTTGCAAAGCGTTAATAGAACTAAGGTCCACTAGCTTGTTGTCAGCAATAGCAGTGTTGAGAGCCTTCATGATATGTTTAAGAAACTGTAGCCTGACAGTCAAATCAGTGATTTCAGTGTTAACCCATTCGGCAGGTATGGTGATATTATCAGCGGAACTGGGGTTCTTAAGTACAACCTCGCTATAAGCATTATACAAAGCCACATCAACTTCCTGTTGTGTTACTTCAGGATTAACCTGGTGAATTGGAAATGCATTAACCTCAAATCCATTTCGTTGTGTTTCATTCCATTCAAGTTCTTCAACTGGCAATCCAATAACCTCCAACTCCACAGGGTCAAGGTTTTTAGACATTTCATTACGTGACTGACGTTCTTCAATATCCTTGATAACCTTTGATGTAGATTCAGCCTTAACAGGTGCGAGTCCTGGTTGCTCTTTGCGGCCTCTAAGGAACCCGAGAATGTCCATCTGCGTCTGGCGGCCACTATGAAACTGGCGTTGTAAAGGGACACTGTAACTTGGTCTTACTGACATTGTGCATGTCTTCCATGCAGAGCACGAAATTTTAGTGACCTGACCTCGAATCATCGTGTAGCTATATCTTTAAGTTGAATATCTGTGGAGTGAAACTTGGAGAGATCAAAGTCAAAGGTAAAAAAAAAAAGGTGGTGAATAAAAATTTACACGACTTGGTTGGCCCG
Source organism: Geotrichum klebahnii (assembly GCA_030570935.1). Lineage (NCBI taxonomy): Eukaryota > Fungi > Ascomycota > Dipodascomycetes > Dipodascales > Dipodascaceae > Geotrichum > Geotrichum klebahnii. The sequence goes on from JAJLWW010000087.1 coordinate 93,664, forward strand.
TTAAATTTTTCAGCACGTGATTATCATGTGATTTTATAAAATCAATTGCCCATCAAGTTATTGTCCGTTTGTTAAGATCGATTTGAACAAGCTTTAGGACTAATAAATTCAAAGCTAAGATATGCATCTATGGCTTGAAATTTCAATTTAACAGCTACCTATTTAATCTGTTAAGTAGGAAAGTAAAGGGCAGATATCACGATGTGGAAGAAAAATTCCTTTGTCGTGGGTTGGGCCTTTCATATTTAACACCCTAGTAAGTATGTTTGTGACCCACAAAAAAATGGAAAAAATAATAAAAAATGATTATGTCCTAGTTCAGACATTTATTTGAAGTTTTAGTAGCTTGACTGGTTTGTGCTTTAGCAGTAATAAAATATTAAGATTCAGGAAAGATAAGAACAATTCAAACTATATTAGCACATCTAATTACCAATACCATTGAGTAGCATGTATTCAGTTGCTGTTTTTTTTTTAAAAAATAATTCACTTTGGAAATATTACATTTCACAATTCTGAATCAGACTTTTAAACCAAGTAATACGATACTATAATTATAAATACACCCTTTGAGTAATATAGAGCATTTCTCCTAGAAAATCGAAATGTAGATGTACCTATAAAGTTCTTATCAACAAGCTCAACACATGGCTCGAATATAATCTGCACTGGTCTATAATAAACAAACATAAAACTGTCCTATATGATATATTATGATTAAGAAATTGCTACGTAGACTAGTTTTTGATAACATCATTAAAGTCAGTAATTTTAGTTAGCTAGATAGTGCATTAAATTTAGAAGATATTTTGCATAGTCGCTCTAGTTTACATACCACTCTTCACTTTTGAGTTAAAATTTGTCTTTCTTATGATATTAAATAATGTCTCTGTTATGTTTTAACTACATGAGCTTTGTCTCTGGTATAACACCTGCTATGAAAAAAGACGATCGTCCAAATTCCTTGAAGATTGGGCCCTGATTTAAAGAGTATAATGGACACTTTAAATTTTGTCACTGTGATTATAGTTTCTTTATCCAAGAGCTTGGAGTTTAAATTTAAATAATCATCATTTTAATGCACAATACGAGATCTATTCTGTATCATGTTTTCTTTTCAAGGTGTTAAATTTTGGATCATAACTTCAATTTCCTAGAATTCATGTCAAGTAGTCGCATTGTCACTAGTAGCACAGTATTTTTTGAGTTTCTGAAAAAATAATCGCATTAAAATTGCTATACTATTCATGCTAAAACTTGATAATTATACAGTTTTCAATAGAGATAGGTTGTCTATGATTGTCTTATTGACAATTAAATTATATTGGTCAAAAACAGAGATAGTTCTGGATTATGAGGTTTGTTTTATTCCTCTTTGCTTAGATCTGGGACTTGAATGATGTATATGCTTTTGGTCTTTGATCAAAAATTCTATGGTAGAGAGCAATTGGTCAAAATTCCTTGAAGGATGTTTTGGTTATTAAACTCTATTTCAATTTCAATATTGAGAAACACGGGGATACCGGGGTGTTTCTTTCTCCAATTAGTTTCAGTGTACGCCAATAACAATCTTTTTGAATTGTTTTTGGATGATTATTAAATACTTAAATGAAACAATTCAATTTTCTGGGCATGAAAATTCTTTTTCAACTCAATGAAGTAACTCTTTAAGATTCCATAAATATGAGCTGGGATCTCGCAAAAAGAATCCACAGTTACATTTAACTATTGTCTAACTAAATCCACTCATTTAAATTTTTTGAGCAATATTGAATTCAACATGTGGATTTCTTTAAACAGGATAATTCATCTTAACTCTCTTCTTTGCACAGCATTGGCCTTGGATATAAACTTCGATGATTCAAGTTCTATTGGAACTGGTCTTGCTGCGATTGCTGATGGTCTCATGCACTATTATCCCGGAAATCTACCAGGGCAAACAGTAGGGATGTTTTGTAATCCATATTACTGGTGGGAAGCTGGTGCCGCTTGGGGTAGTCTGATCGATTATTGGTATTACACTGGTGACGAAACATATAACCAAGATGTAAAAGATAGTTTATTGCATCAAGTCAGTCCAACATATGACTATATGCCTGAAAATCAAACTCATTCTGAAGGAAATGATGATCAAGGATTTTGGGGAATTGCTGTTATGGCAGCTGCAGAAAAAGGCTTTCCCAATACCCCTAGTGAGCCTCAGTGGGCTGAACTTGCTAAATCTGTATTTAGCTCAATGTCCTCTAGATGGGATACTGATAACTGTGGAGGAGGTCTACGATGGCAAATATACTCCTGGAACAATGGTTATAACTACAAGAATTCCGTATCAAATGGATGTTTGTTCCACCTTGCCGCTCGTCTGGCTAGATTTACGGGTGAATCTGCCTATGTGGAATGGGCAGACATGGTCTGGAACTGGATGACTGACAATCAATTAATCGAAACCTCCACTGACGATTGGAGAGTTCGAGATGGTGCCAGCATCGAGAGTGATTGTAAAACTATATCCCCTCAACGATGGACTTACAACGCAGGGCTTTTCTTGTCTGGTAGTGCATTCATGTATAATCATACTGGAGACTCGAAATGGCTGGATAGAGCTAACCATCTTTGGGAAGGTTCAAAGGTTTTTTTCATCAATGATGAAATCATGTACGAGGGATCCTGTCAAATTTCCAATCGGTGCAACACTGACCAGCGATCATTCAAAGGGATATTTTCTCGTTTCTTGGGTCTTACTGCTATGCTTGTTCCTATTTTAAAAAACGATATCATGTTGCATCTACAGACTACTGCTCCTGGTATCTTGGCTTCTTGTACAGGTGGTAGTGATAACGTTACTTGTGGCTTGGATTGGAGTATGAGCAAGTGGGATGGATATTTTGGACTTGGTGAGCAAATCTCTGCTTTGGAAGCTCTTCAAAATAGATTAGTATTTACTCGCCCGCCACCTCCTACAGCTGTAGAAATTAAACAAACCATGGCTGGGCAGGACCTTTAAGAGCTTTAGTACTGATTTTGGTTTAGCTACACTAAAGTTTAATTAAACTTATTTAAATTCATTTATATTCGATTAATTTCTTTTGCATCAATAACATGAACATGCTATTTAATACTTAACATAGCATCTCCAATCATATAATTGCAAATTTTTTAACTATAGCATTTATTAGTTAGGCCTTGTCATTCAATAATGAGATTTAAGTGTACTCTGAATATGGATGGTCTTTATCTTGTTATCAATCATTCATATTTTCCTTTTGCTTTCTCTTCCTCTCTCCCCTTTCACATAAATATAACACATACAAAAATTGCTATTTCATGGATGAATATTGAATCTGGGTATTTCAAGGTGAATACATTTAGGGACCTCCTATACAGTTACAAATATAAAAAAATCATACGTCAACACCTGTAGATTCAAGCTGGGAATATGACCTCAATTGCAGTATTCAGCGAGCGATAATGTCTATCTATTTTAGAAATTATGAAATATATTTTACAATTATAACGATTTATTCCACGTATATCCCCAAATGAGTCAACTGCTGTTTTCTCCATACTATCTACGGATCAAGTCTTACGAACTTAGAATGTAGCAGTTTCCGGATTTGCATTCCCTGAGGATAGGTTGTTTTGAAAGATCCAGAGTAGGCAACCCGTTCGAAGTAGTTCTCAAGTTTCATTCATTTTTACAACAGGTTACCAGAGTGTTAAGTAGTCTGCAATCCCAGTGATCAGTGGAGTGATGGCACAGAAGTGTTGTGCTAATATACTCTCTAGCCAAGTGGAAAGCTGGAAGTCATACCCAATTCTGAATTTTAAATTTTTTTTCTTCTAAGTTGTGTCCCATAGAGCCTAGTATCTAAAATGAAAGATGTCGAATTTATTATTGCACAGTGTATCTTTCTTTTTGCATGACCTTATGGATGGACAGGAAGAAGAATTTATTCTTAATATACCAAAAATATATTATCAATATATTGCTAATTGTTGGTTATATCACAATGAATAAATTTTATTTTTTTTCACCAAGTTGTTCATGTATACCTCAATTTAAGCCCGAAAAATACCTCTGCATTTGCACTCCTCCTCCTCCTTAAAAAGAATTTGGAAGCCACTCCACGAGTCAGATATTGTCCACAAAAATGTCCAGTTAATGTTCAGTAGATTTATCACCCCATAGCAGCTAAGATATACATCAAATATTATTAAAAATGCATAAATTAGAGCTTTTAAATATATAAAATTTCCTTTACCAAAAGTTTGAATATTTTGTTTGAATAATCCATATCAGAGGGATAAAAAACTCCGCGGTTCGATGGTCTAGTCGGTTATGGCATCTGCTTAACACGCAGAACGTCCCCAGTTCGATCCTGGGTCGAATCAAAAAAGTTATATTTTTTTACTTAAAGTAATCTCTGCAATTTTTGTCTGTAATTGTACTTGAGGATTAATTCAGCAAAGTTAATAGACACTTTGGAAAGATTCGTTTATCACTGTGCTTGTTTCATTTTAATGCAGCCCAGGAAAGCAAAGTTAGAAGAAGAATAAACGATAGTTAAACCTTTTGCTGAACCTACTCAAAGAAAATAGGTATCTGACACACACTCACTTGATAGATAACTTAACCATCATTAGCTCAATAGCTACAGACTTTAGGTTTCTTGATATAATAGAAATAATAAAATACCATGAAATAAAAATAAATGATAACCAAGCACCTAAATTTTATATTTTATTTATTATTTTATTTTTTATAGGAGAAAAAGCACCCCAATTTATTTATTACCGAGTCAACTAACAAAGATAAGAAAAGAAATAAAATTATATAAAAATAAAAAGAATTGCTTAACGATCTTCAGCTCAATGACTATTAGACTCCGTCCCTTTCAAAAAAAGTTTAGTAAGATTTGGCTTTTCACCAGTTGTTCATGTATACCTCGATTCAAGCCCAAAATACCTCCGCAATCTTGCGATACGATTCGCCTTTTTCATCTGCATCGTATCTTTCTTGCCATCTAGTGAGAAGAGCTTGCTTTGATCTGTAGATAGCTTCCTTTCTGTTGTTCCAATGGGGATCCCACTTGGCATTATACTCCTTTCTTTCCTCATCTTTGGCCCATGGTGCTATTCCAGGCAGTGGGGTCTTTAGAGAATGGCGTATCAGGAAAACCTCACAAAATAAATCCAACAATTTTTGCAGAAATCGATATATTAGTTTTTATAAATCAATGTAATTTCGCTATCAATATCTGCCTTGCTAGCTCAATCGGTAGAGCGTGTGACTCTTAATGTACTTCGGTAATAAAAGTCATCACAAGGTTGGGGGTTCGAGCCCCCCGTAGGGCTATATACTTATTACTAATATAAGTATCAATATTTTGGATAGATTTATTTTTTTTAAATTACATATTTGGATTATTTTGAATAATAATATTATATTAGTTTATCCGTGATAGTATGCAATTAAAATTTTCAATTCTATGCTGGAAGATTATTCAATTCAATTATTAAAGTTCTTTTGGATAAGTCATATTTTTGGGCTGATATAATGAATTCTACAGAAGCCATTTAGTTCATGAGGCCTGATCATACACCATGGCTAAGAATTCACTAAAGCTTCTATAGTTGTAATAGTTTTTTATCTGCTTTGTATCTAGATATTTAAAGAATAAAAATTCATCTTGAAATGATACTATTCTTCACATTTGTACATCGAGCTTGAAAATTTTCACAATTGTGATTCATGTTAGTACTGGACCTTCAATTTGAACAGATTTTCATTACCCCAGATTATTTTTAAGCCGAAGTATGACCAACTGGACCTATAACATCTTCCTAAGGCTTCCATAGCTTCAAATTCATGCAAGTAACTTACGGATAAGACAGACTTGCCATATGATATTTTTGCAATATCTTTGACATTATAATACAAGTGACAAGAGGTTTCGTATTCAAAAACATTTCATTAAACTAAACAACAATATACAATAACTTAAAATATTTGCCTAATCGCACAGGGTCTCTAAAATTTCTCACCACGGGCAATCTTGGCCTCACCGTACTTCTTGACACGGATGGACATAACGGCAATGAAACCAGTAGTGTCAGTAGGATCAAAGTCAGTAAGCTCATCCATAGAAGCCTCGGTGGCATCGTAAAGCTTCTCGGTCTCAGAAGAACGTCCAAGGATAGTCAAGCTACCCTTGTAAGCACGGCATCGAACCTGACCATTGACTGTGACCTGAGAAGGTCCGATAAGGGCACGAGTGTAATCACCCTCAGGGGAGAAGTAAAGACCATTGTACAAAATGCGAGCAAAGGTAGGAGTGACAAAGTTATCCCGAATAGCACGGACCTCACGATCCAGAACAAGACCCTCCAAATCAATATGGGCAGATCTAAGAATAGTGAGACCGGGGGTCTCGTAGCATCCACGGGACTTAATTCCAATGAAACGATTCTCAACAATGTCGATACGGCCAACACCATTGCGACGGGCGATCTTGTTAGCAGTAAGGAAAAGCTCGACGGGGTCGGTGACAGTCTTATCACCCTCGTAAGTGATCTTAACAGGGATACCTTTTTCAAATTGAACAGTGAAGTCTTCGGGAGTGTCGGGAGCATCAGTGGGGTCAACAGTGAGCTTCCACATATCCTTAGGAGGAGTGGTATCAGGGTCCTCAAGGATACCGGCCTCGAAAGAGATGTGTGCAAGGTTCTCATCAGTAGACCAAGGCTTGGCAGCGGTTTGAGCAACAGGGATGTTCTTAGAAGCAGCATATTCGAGAAGATCCTTGCGGCCAACGAATCTCTTGATGAATTCGGGATCACGCCAAGGAGCAATAACCTTGACATCAGGCTTAAGGGCGTAGAAACCAAGTTCGAATCTAACCTGATCATTACCCTTACCAGTGCAGCCGTGAGAAACAGCAAAGCAGCCCTCTTCACGAGCAACATCGATCTGAGCACGAGCAATGACAGGACGAGCAAGAGAAGTTCCCAAAAGGTAAACGTTCTCGTAAATAGCATTGGTTTGGACAGCAGGGAAACAAAGCTCCTCAACAAATTCACGACGAACGTCCTTGACTACAAACTTGGTAGCACCAATCTTGAGGGCCTTGACACGAGCAGCTTCGAAGTCTTCTTCCTGACCAACATCGGCCAAGAAAGCAACGACCTCATAGCCTTCCTCGATGAGCCAGGCGAGAATAACGGAGGTATCGAGACCACCGGAGTAAGCGAGACAGACCTTTCCTTTGCCCATGGTATGAATTGATTTAATTGAAGTTTTAGAAAAGATGTGTGAGTTAATAAATTAACTTGAATGTAATATTGAAATGTATGAAGAAGAAAGAAAGGAAAAAAAAATTTTCTCGAAAGGAATACAGCCCAATATATATTGAAAAAAAAATAATTTTCCATGGTATTAAAGTTGGTAGTAATTTTATCGATTGTAGTGGTTTACCCGGAAGAGTACTCATTTTGCTATCGAAGAGTCATTCAGCGTATAGAAATTTTTGTTTTTCTCGTTTTTTTTTTTGTTTTGTTGAAAATTTAAGCTGCGTTAGCCGACACCTTCCATAAGCCCAATAACCGCAAAAGAAAGGAAGTTGAGAATTTAATCGTATGGGGAATAACCAAGCGTAGAAGATAATTGAAACGAAAAAAAAATATTCAAATGTTTGACACCCGAGTATATCCTTACATGTCCCTGCGTACAAGGGCAGTGGAATCCCATATTTTATTCAGCTATTTAATCAACTTCATTCCTCTCCAAAATGCTGTCGACATTATCATCTCCTCAGCCTCAGTCCACTACTAGTCGAAGGCCATATATCGAGGAGTGTCTTGTTTCAGAGGTTAGGGTTTATGTAACGCCAGATGGGTGAAAAATGCCCTGGCTTTAAAAAAGTCTTTTGACAGGTGCTTATTTTCCAAGTCTCCTTACAATACTGATCTCTCTCAAAATCAAAAAAAGGATCATTTCTATTTAATTACATTTCAGTCAATAGATTTAGTCATCCTACCCTTATATTATTTTGCTAGTTAAATGACACCTAAACCTCGAAATCTACATCAAACAAGCCACCCGAACATTGTGATTATATCTGGTGGAACAGCCTCAAATTCTCTACTTAATATTTTCTCTTCTCTTTCGCCTCATATCTCTTACATTCTGCCTATATCTGATAATGGAGGTTCCACATCTGAACTGATTCGAGTTATTGGTGGACCAGCCATTGGCGATTTAAGATCCCGTATTACACGACTCATTCCAAATAAATCAGCGAGTCTAAGGGATCTCCTTTCTCACAGACTATCTGAGTGTCGAGAGGATGCTAAACAGGAATGGGCAGAAATTGTTGAGGGAACTCACCCTCTCTGGTACCCTGTCGAATCTCAATGCAGAGAGCTTATCCGCCCCTTTTTCATACATGCCCATGTAGAATTGTTAAAAAGATCACGACCAGGTCGAGAGTTTCGGTTTGAGTCTGCAAGTGTAGGAAATCTATTCCTCACTGGTGCAAGATTGTTTTGTGGGTCTCTTGATTCCGCGATTGAATTATTCTTACGTGTAACTTTGGTGCCAAATTCCATTTCTGTTCTACCTGCTTTGAATACTAATTTCAGTCATCATATATCAGCTCAGCTTGAAAATGGACTCATAATTACGGGTCAGAGTCAGATATCACACCCTTCAGAGTTATATTTTGATACACCTGCAGATGCCACTTCGAATGTTGCACCATATCAGGATCATCCCAATCAGCCCTCTATTTATATTCACCCTCCTATAGTTAGTTCATCTAACCCTGGAACCCCTCCTCAGGGTATGGCAAGCCGTTATAAAACTAACCATTCAAGAGCTGGATCTCATTTCGGATCACCAGAAACTTCGGACGAGGAGGATGCCCATCTTCCATTTAGTCATCCAGATTTAAAAGCCTCTCAGCTTCACTTTTCTAAAGATGTGACTACGCCATTAGTATCACCTATTCGTCGAATTTTCTACATCAACCCATATGGCCAAGAAATCCACCCTCGTGCCAGCAGTAGAGTTATTCGAACATTGGAAAAGGCTGATGCTGTAATTTACTCTATCGGAAGTTTGTTCACTTCTACTGTTCCAGTAGTGATATTACAAGGATTTGCTAGTTCCATCCAAGACACTGAAAATTCACCAAAAAAAAAAATTTTACTACTAAACGGTTCGTTAGATAGGGAAACTGAGGGTCTAGGCGCACTTGGATTTGTCCGAGCTATAATTGGAGCGTGCCTGTACAGTGAACAAGGCAGCAATAATTCTATCTATTACAATAACAATAGTAGCACAAATAGTCTTGCGTCAAATTCACTTCAATCCTTGACAATTTCTCGAAGCTCTGCCCCTGCAAATCAACATATTCAATCAGGAAGTTTTGGAATCTATAGCAACAGGTATTCTACCACTGCTTCACACGCCCAAGATATTGCCATGACAAGTGCCTCTCATGCAACAACTCTGGGACCAATTGCCACTGGTGGCCATGCCACCCCTTTTACTAAAGGGATTGAAGACTCGTACAACCCTGAAATTATTGAGAATACGGCGTGGAAAAAGTATATTACACACATAATATATTTGGAGAAATCTCCATTAAGTTTTTCGCCCAGTGATGTTGCAGAGTGTCAGAGTCATGGAATCCAATGCATAGGAATTAAACAACAATCTGGTGTGGGGGAAAACTCCACAAATCATTACCCACTCAGCGATCTTCAGCAAGCCCTGACAAACATCATGGCTTAATCTGTTCATTCTCATTTCACATGAATTAATTTTTATAACTTGTTTCTATCTAAGTATATAAAATAAAGTAGAGAGTCTCTAAAAGAATTGCCAAACAGTTGAAAAAGATGCCTCGAGCCGGATTCGAACCGACGATCTCGTCATTACTAGTGACGCGCCTTACCAACTTGGCCATCAAGGCAAACTTGTGACATTACAAATATATTGACTTATCAAAATGTAGTGAAAGGAAAAAGTCAGTTCTATGTGATCACTAACAATTGCTAAACGTTTCAGCTGACTATTCTTTCCATGGGTTTTTTCCTTGCAAAAGGTTTTTTACGTGGTACCTTCTGATTGTGCTTTCAACTGGAAGGCGGGACTCCAAAGATTAATCGAAAGCTTTAATTCATGCGACACGGCTATGGTAGTGAAAAACTACGATCTGATAATAATACGAAATTCTCGAAGGTGCTTGG
>JAJLWW010000088.1:0-25405 GCA_030570935.1 Geotrichum klebahnii
TCCAAAGATTAATCGAAAGCTTTAATTCATGCGACACGGCTATGGTAGTGAAAAACTACGATCTGATAATAATACGAAATTCTCGAAGGTGCTTGGTAATCGTTTATTTTTATTTTATGTTATTTTGTTATTTCTATTATATCTTTATACTTTACTTAGCTGCCTGATTGAACTGGCAAAAAATATATTCATTCATTCTTTGGATTTTTTGTCTTGAAATTAAGCTGATTTAATGTATAAATTGTACTATAGTTTATTTTATTTAATTAGAAGTCAATTTAAAAAGCTTGATTCCTAGTTTGAGTTCCTAAAATGATGTTATGTTATATGAGATTTGATTGACAAGCGTATCCAAACAAAAATCCCAGCAACAACAAACATAAATTTGGTATCAAATTTTTGATATTTAACATTATTATTCAAAATTTGGCCTCAGAAATTATTACATTCCTATTTATCATACTTCTATTTCATTTCAAGATAGTTTCAACATTGATTTTGACGACTGTTTTCACTTTTAACTTTACTATATATGTCACGTGATTGCAATTACAAAATTGACAGCACAGCTTTCCCAATTCCTATACATTTACACTTTTCTTTTCAAAATGTTCCTGATTTCTTCGTTTCTCTTGACATCAAATATTCGCACCAGAACCATTTCGCCCTATACAAACTACCTACAATGCTCCCATCTCATGTTTTACTAGCTATTGCTGCTGTCAGCGTGTCTCCAGTAGCTGCTCAGTTTGGAAATATGTTTGCTAATATGTTTAAACAACAACAACAGCAGCAACAGCCCGATAGCAGCTGGATCGAACATACTTATGATAATGGTAAGTTAACAACGAATCAAATATAAATCAGTCGTCAAACAAATGTACCAATTTTTTAACACTTCAAACCTAGCTGGCTGTGAAGGCTATTTATGCGAAGACACAATGACCTGTGTACGCAAACCCGTCGACTGCCCATGCGTATTTTCAAACTCACAGATCAAGTGTGTGCTGCCAGATCAAAAATCCTATGTTTGCATTTCAAAACCGGCAGAAGGTGATCCTGAACCTCGAGACTGTGATTTTGTAGCACGAGCTTACAAGGGACTCGTGTAGGAAGGAGAGAATAACAAAAAGGTGAAATGGGATTAGTATGTGCATGTTTGGTTTATTTATTGGAAATTTTGAAGAGAAATAAAAAGAACAAAAATAATAATAGAAATGAATTAGAATTATGTGTTCATCTCGTAAGTACTGAAAGTGACAAATAAGAAAGATATGAAATGGGGGCTTAAAAATTATACAAAATAAAATGCGTTTCTTTCATAGGGAGTTTGTGACAAAAGTAAAAGTATTTTTCTTTCTCATCTTTGTTAAATTGTTCCGCATACTTTGCTCGATCTGACTTGAATAAGTTAACTAGTTAAGATATATGACAGATCTGGATCAATACTTCTTGCAGCAACTGAATTAAACGTCTGGAATGTTATAAAGTCATATTGAAGGATATCAGGAATAAAAGACAGCTGAGCCTTGTAAATTGGAATTAATTAAAATTTACTTTTATGTCTTAACTCAATCAATTGATCAGTTGAATATCCTTGTGCAACGTCATATCAAATATTTACAAATATTCGCTCATTTAAAATGTTGCCCAGTTCTAATCAACTTGGTATCAATCTGTAGCAGCCAAAAAAAAAGGTACAAATCTGTGAATTAGGATCTACTTAACAAGGCTCGAGTATTTAATCCAGTCCTTTGCCATAAATGGAAATCTTGAAGTGGATGATCTTTGCAATGGAAATACCCTATTGATGAAGATCCGCAGTATATAAAAGTTAGATCACGATCTTGTTGCAATTTGCTGATTGTACCATTTTGGATCTGCTAGATCAATACTAGGTATAAGGAGTCGGACCATTGTCTCGGAGTTATTACTCCTAGACTATCCTCATCAAAGAATCCATCAAAGCCATAACAGACTGAGTTGCCTCTGAAGAACACACGAAATACTTATCGTGTTTTGCACTCTTATAACTAGGAATCAAAGATACCTGTCCTATACTGTTGGCATCCTGGAAAGTACTGTGACTTGTTCCACAATCTTCGGATCTAACAGTTCCATTCTAGCAATTCGGGCATGGTTACAACGACTTTTTTGATTCCACGATTTCACCAGAAGATTCATTATAATACTCGAAATCATTTGCAGACTATCATCTATGGAGATCTCTCCCCCATCTAATTCATTGTATATTTCAGAAGAGCTATAACGACAAGGTCCAAAAAATGTTGCAACTTGATAAATAGGCTAACCATTTTCATTTAAGTCCCACAGCTTTAAATTAAGTGCTCAACAGACTTGTCCTTTATCATAGGAAACCAATCTATTCATTTTTGTAGGAGAAAGATCCTAGACTATTGTGAACTAGTGTTTGGATGAAGTTTCAGTTCAGTCATATACCATCCATCCTATTTCGACATAGGACTTGGCCGGGAGTACACACTCAGCATTTTTGTACTTTTACATTATATCTTGATTATTTTTGGTAAGTCTCCAAGGAGATCGAGGCTTTTCGACATTTTCTCCAAGCATGTTGAGCTTCCGAACAAGACTTACTGCCTTATTCTTATTCCTGAAGTTGTCTACGAGGAATTTTCACTGTGATTCCATTGTAATTGTGGATCACTGGAGTAGGCGATTGAGGAGCAGCATTTTCCTGGTTCCTCAATCCATTTTCATTGTCATATTCGATGCAGGCTTCAATGACTTCAGGAAAAGTTGAACTGAGAGATTTCATTAATTGAAGACCACCATCCTTCATATCAAATACCTCTTGGAGTGACGGCATTTTCTCTAAGGGTTTAGGTAAGAAAACATCCCTATTAATAAGTTTTCGAAGTGTTTGAAAATATTGTTTGATCCATTGATATCTTTGCAGAACTACTTGCTGTTCTTGAGTATATCCTTCGTTGTAGTGGCGCAGAAGCTTCAACAAACCTAAAACAGACCTATATAATTCTTCAGCACTAACTAAAGGGTCATCATCCATTTTTTCAACAGACTTCATGATGTTATCCAGAGTTCTGTATGGGCTCATAGCTTTCAAGTAACGTTAACTAACAGTTTCGTAACAAATGCGTTCAATTGCTTCAAAGAAGGATATGATAGACAAATCTACACCAAAGCAGCGACACTCATCAGGTGAATATTTAGCAATAATTTGCTCACGTATTCTCTTATAGACAACCGCGGATCTATGATCATCAATCAATCTCTTCAATAGAATTTCCGGTCTTGGGTTAGAGCGGATACCTTCCGTGATGTCCTTTCTTATTGCATCATCACTCCTATTATATATAGTATATTCTTCCAATAGTCTAATGACATTTTGTCGGAAGACCACCTTTTCAGGTTTTCTGTTTTTTCATGCCTCTCTTAACTTAGGAAGTTCCTCAAAATTAAAACCAGGGTCCAATATCCTAAGGTCAGGATTTTCAAGGTAAGTTGACTTTACATAGACAGCGGTAGGACAGTTCAAGTAGCTTATTGATCCAAATTTCTTCCTGGAGAATATCTTCTCTCACTCCGAATCTTGATAGTATTTTTTTTAATTTTAGGCTTCAATTTTGGACTATCTTTTAATTCATCCACATCCAAATTTTCAATGCATGCATCAACCTCATCAAATTCATAGAACTCACTCACTGATTTTAGAGTTCGTGGACCAACTATATTGATTTTAGATGAGGGAAGGTATAAATAACAATCATAGCCACTATCCTTCTCAAAAAATTTAATTTCCTCTTTCTCCAGATCCACTTCAAAAGTGCCATCCATGTCTGAGGAGGGACCTTCACTGGAGGTTCTATCCGATTCGAGAAAGGACTCGGGGTTTTGTTCCGTAACCCTCATCTTCTATGACTCTCAAACTGTATCTATGAGAGAAAAGGAGACAGTTGAAAATAATGAAAAAGGAACAATAAACTTAAACCGAATATTATACAAAAATTAGATAAAACCGAGCCCATGGCTGGCTGTTGTATGAGACCAAATTGAGCTTCTGCCTTTTTGCCATGTTTTCACTAACGAAGCGAATCTGAATGATTGTTTACACTAGTAGTCTAGACGAAACTTCCAAAGCTCAAAAATTGGTTTTCAAACTGAAAAAGTATCACTGTGAATGAAAAAATAATCTCCGATGCAGGGAATTGAACCCTGATTTGCCCGGTGAGAGCGGACCGTGCTAGCCATTACACTACATCGGAAAATCTTGAAAGTTATTATTAGTTGATCAATCTAGAATAGACATACGTCTATGTGTTTCTTTATTTTTTTTGCTTATAATGAGTTCCTAATGACTCATATACTTTCTAAAATTTACCATAATATTAGCCTTAATTGGATTATGGATGTAGAAGGTAATAAATCTCTACATATACCACGTTGACTGAGTTTGCCCTGAATATTAAAATTTTTTTTTTTTCATTGGACTTGGTGCTTAACCTCATCAATTTCCATCTCATTAATGACACCCTGTCACTATGAATATTGATTATATATCTGACGACAAGTTGATGGCGAGTCTCATTACAAATCGAATGGAAAGCTATTTTTTGTGGCAAATCTCATGACAGTTTTCATGACAAATTCCATGACAAATATTGATACTAAAGTTGAGCTATTTTTTATGATATTATCCATGACCAAGGACGCCAAATTTGCCACGTCTCGCCACAGGCCTAACCCACACAAACCTGACAGCAGCATAACCGAGAGCTGCAATGAACTTTGTCAGCATTGGTCTCATCCATTTCAAGTCCTCAAGCGAAACGCCGTAGCAGTCCCTGAGCAGTGATTCTCATAATAAAGTAAAATTAAAAAAATAAAAACCCCGTGAAGTCCGCAAAACTCATCGATTCTCATCCTTCAGCTGCTTCCCGATCAGAATCTGTCGCTGCTTTTCTTTGTACGTTCAACAGTGAACTGGTACATCTCATTGACAAATCAGCGCGGCTCATCAAAGTTTATTTTTCTTTATTCTCTCCGTTTCTTTGTAAGATTTTTTTTATTTTTTTCTTGTCTCCCAAATTTTAATTTCAAAATTTCAAAACTTCAAATTTCACCGACTTCTTCCCTTCATCTGATACCCTTCCTCACACTCCTTCTCTGTCACACACATCCACCATGGTGCTGGCTAAATTAGCAGTGCTACTGCTGTCTTTTCCATTCTCCTCGGCCTTGTTGTTTGTCTCTGACAACGCCGAAGACTTTGTACATTCAACCTTTTGCGCTGTAAGTTTCTATACCACCCAATCCACGCACACGACCGCTAACCTCTCTAGGTCCCTAACGGAGATATCCAGGATGCCTGCGGAGCTACTTTCCAGGCCGTCGAAACTACAAATCACAGAGTCCGCCCTCTGGTGGCAGACCTCGTCACCACAGACTTTTTCAAATATTACTACCTAGACCTATATGGAGAACATTGCCCATTCACAGACGATAGCGCCACTTGTGGCAACCGAGCATGCGCTGTGGACACCGTGGACGATGAAGCCCAGCTGCCGGAGATCTGGCGTGCCAGTTATTTGGGCAAATTTGCCAAAAATTCCTTCTCTACTGAAGGCCAAATTAATAGAGATGTTGAACTGTCTTGTGTCACCAACGGCCAGGACGGTTTACTGTTTGATAAAGCAGGATCTCAGCGCAAGATCTCGTCCGACTGCGCCAACAAAAACTACTGCATTCCCGAAGACGACCGCACGGGCCCCGATGGTGTCTATGTGTCTCTCGTAGACAATCCAGAGCGATACACGGGATACTCTGGACCCCACGCCAACAAAATGTGGAACTCAGTGTACCATGAAAACTGCTTTGGCTACACAGGAGATACTTCCTTGGTCTCGCGCAATGAGCTTGTAGAGGGACCAGACGTTTGCATTGAGCAGAGACTCTTTTACAGACTGCTATCTGGCATGCACTCAAGCGTGTCTACACATCTATGTTACTCATACCTTGATACCACGACTGGCGTCTGGGGCCCTAACGTGGATTGCTTCATGTCGCGTGTTGGCAACCACCCCGAGCGCCTATCGAACCTGTACTTTAACTATGCTCTGGTGTCACGAGCTGTCGCCAAGCTACGAAACTACATTGATGACATTCAATTTTGCCCACAATCTGATGGCTACGACCAGGCCACCCGAAAACAGGTTCTACAACTCGCACAGAGCGCCAATACCTCGCCTCACATTTTCAACGAGACTCTGGTGTTTTCTACGCCAGAAGGTCTGCTATTAAAGGAAGAGTTCCGTTATCGGTTCGGTAAGGTCAGCCAGCTTATGGATTGTGTCGGATGTGACCGATGCCGACTATGGGGAAAAGTTCAGGCAGGTGGCTACGGTACTGCCTTGAAAATTGTATTTGAGCTGAGCGAGAACTCAGTAGATGATGCTCAAAGCCGCGAGCTCATTGCAAGCCTACGTCGGTCTGAGCTGGTTTCTCTGATCAACACGTTTGACAGGCTGTCCAAATCTATCGAGGCAGTAGAGTACTTCCGAGAAGTTGTTAAGAACGATCTTGAAGGTGGCGCCACTACAGGCTCTACTAAGAGCAGACGAGGCACCAGCCAGTGGGATACAGAGTGGACAGCTGTGATGGAGGCACTTAAGTTCGTCCTGCAAAGCTACGTTGATTTTCCTAAAAACATGTGGTATCTGTTCTTAGAACACGCCATTGTCTATTGGAATCAGTTTGTAGGTAGAGATGAGTCGATAGCCCGGGATAATTGGAGGCAGGTCAACAAGGTGGATAGAATTAACATTGATCTGTAGTATTTGTTTTTGTTTTAATTTACGTTCATTTGATTTCATTTCATTCATTGCTTTCATATTTTACTTTTCACTTTTACTTTCCTTTGTAGGTTTTCCCTCTGCGTTATCAAACAGCCGCTTTGCGTCTTGGATGACCTTCTGTAGCACCAAGAGCTCCTCAATACGTCCAAGTTTCTTGGGGTCGTTTCGCACAGCAAATTTGAAATCCTCGACCTTGATTTTGGCACGGTTGGCTGTGCGGGCCACTCGAGCTGCCTCATGACACTAAACAGTTAAAATTTCAAATCTAGATAGTAGGGGTACTGGACGTACGATATCTATAATATAGCCTTGAAGAATGTCGTCGAGCGCAGCCACGCTCTCTGGGTCTGGATCAGGCACATCGCCAAACGCGTACATTAACGACCGTACTAAGTAAAGTTAACACACAGCGTCTATGATGACATCAAATTTACCTACAGTCATTGTGAAAGAGGTTGGGTCTCCGTCGTTTTCTGGAGTACTCTTGACTTGACATGATGGGTGGTTGTGGTGGAAGAAAACAAATAAATATCCCAAAGATCATATAACATTTTATTTTTTATTATTTTTTTTTCATTTTTTAATTATTGCTCAGTTTTCAAATATGAGACCAAGTATTCCAAAAGGGCTTTCTAAGAAGAAGAAAGGCAAGGCAGTGCCTGCACCGGTGACCATTGAGGACTTTTTAGACTGTGGCGTTGAAGAAGAAGAACATGGAGACCGCTGGATTGATTCTGGAGATATTCCAAAGGCCCTAAGGTTCTATCAAAAGGCATTTACTCTATATATGCGTGCTGTTGATATGGGACGGCAACGAGGACCAGGGACGGCTAATGATGATGTCAAGTTTGTTCAAGACGCTGCGTTTAACGTAGCACGAATGCAGTATGTGGTATATTCGAAAGTCGTCAAGACCGGGCTGATTGATGAGATGCCCAACGTCGTTCCGAGTGAAGGAGGAGTGGTGCCAGCCAGTTTGGAAGATGTAGCAAGAGCACATGAGCAAGCGCTGGCACTTATCCAGCAAGGGGTACCTACGGATCTGCTCTATACCAATGGACAGGTCCTGGCTGAACTTGGTGAAGAACGGGAAAGTGCTGAGATCTTGAGTAGAGCACTGGAAAGTTTTCAAAAGGTGTTTGAGTACCAGGTGAACGAGCTGAAGCAGACCGTGAACATCGACCAAGTGGCTGAGGGTGGATCAGTGATCGCGCCAGAGACAACGAATGCTACGCAAAAGACTGAAGAAATGTCGGTAGGGCAAGCAGTCACTCCAAGTAGCACAGTTGAAACCATTGTGTCCTGCTTAGACTGCCTTAACACTTTACTAGAGATTTGCCGTGACGAAGACTCGCCGTATATCACACCTCAGCCGGCTGTGGCTAACTACGTTACAGCGGCACTGGCAGGAATTCACATTATGGTACGCGATTTTTTCAATATTGTTACGCAGTTTGGCGTTGAGGGTACGGACTCTGGCACGTTTGTGTCTGTTTCGCAAACGCTGGCACAAGAAACAGTCATTGCTATAGCACAACTGTTAAGTACATGTGCAGAATCGCTGGAGTTACTGACTAGTATATGGACAAGTAGTTTGATTTCACAGGAGTCTGTTGAGACAGTAGGAAAAGTGCTAGGGACAACTGAGCATACAGTACAACTACCCGAGACTACAGAACGGTACATGGCAGCTAGCGATGCGTTTCTAGGGTACACAGAGCGGCCCAGGATATCACCAGAAGATCAATGGACTGCCTACGGTAAAGCTTCAGCACTTCTCAAGCAGGCCTGGGAGGTAGTTCAACCGTCAACACCAGTGCTTGTAAAATTACAGCTGCTAGTTGCTCGTGGCGATGTTGACTTTCTAAGATCACGGCTGCCCATTCCGGCGGCTGACAAAAACAAGGCTGTATTACAAAAGAACGCGGGTAACATGTATGTGAGTGCTATCAACTTGCCTAGCTCGCGGATGTCAATATCAGAAGGTGGTACAGCTGGACAACAGATCAGAAATGAGGCTAGAGCCAAGTTACTAGTTGTGCAAGGGAAACAGGACGAGATCCAAGGAGTTCCAGGGTGGCAGCGAATACTATCAGGTATGCAAAGTCAAGGTATAATATAGATAGAAGAGCATAGTAAAATATAAAGACATTGTCGCGTGGATACACCATTTTTTGGGAGGAGTTCACCACCACCAGATTTTTATTTTTATTTGATTTTCAATTCTCTTTCCAATAATCAACTTCCGCGCGCCCCTCCCCCCAAAAGCTTTCTACACCAACAATGGCCAACACGAAATCCAGTGACCATGCATCGACGCCGCCCAAGATTCACGGTGAGTGAGGTGTATAAAGAAAGACAATCTTCTTGACTAACTGGAAATTATATTTTTTTGTTTCTGGGACACTAGGCCACTTACAAGCAGGCCAAACTCCTTGTCGAAACATCTTGATTCACGGCTACTGTAAATACGCTGATAAGGGTTGCGTGTTCAAGCACGATTCAGTGAGTTGCTAACTTCCTGGCTATGCCAGTGCTCACAGTCAAGGGTAAATGTTCTAATTAAAACTCATGCTTAGCAGCAATCACAATCCCCATCACCCGCACCGTAAGTTGATGTATTTACTTGAAGGGTTAGTCTGTTATTAACTTGAAGGATCTACCAGCGCGTTTAAGAGAAAACTGAATGCAGAATCACCGTCATTCACCCCGTCCTTCACAAATCTGGCTAATGCCTCCGGCACGCTCAAGTCATCTGCGTTATCGCCCAAGTTTGCTGACATCTCGCCGTTCATTCCAAAGAGTAAGTGTACTTGAAGGCTTGAAACCCTACCGTCAATTAACTCATGTATGTGCGTATGTGCAGATTTCAATGGCCAGGGTAGTGGGCCTAGTACTGCCCAAAGCAATGGGTATGTTTACATGTAGTTTCCAATGAATTTGTGGATACTAATCAATATAGATCCGCTAAACCATTCACGCCAGAAAATACGTTCCCCCGACCACAGTTCAAAGTGCCAGACTTATCACGAATCAACTTGAACGCCGAGCAGCCGGTCTCAGCACCGCTGGTCCAGAATCACATGGTGTCAGACTACAGCCAGTTACAAGTCGACCCAATGATGGCCAACTCAGCGCCGTTGGACTATCCTCCCTACGCACAGCCAGAAATGTACTACTCTCATCATACTGCATTTCCCCTGCAATACCATTTGTATGCGCCTAGCAACAGCCAGCAAGCCGGCGACAGTTCGTTAGCATCGCATCAGCGACGTCCTGAAGACTTTTTTATATCCAACTCGCTTCGTGAGGAATTGCAACGCAAGAACGAGGCTACGCTACAAACGCTGCCAGGAAGCAATCTTCCGGAATATGTACATGTTTATCATTCACTAGTACCTATTGACACGAACTTGGAGAAGAGTACCCGTGTGTTTGGCTACCCCACATGGGCGTATAAGGCGTGTTCTAACAAGGATGGTCGCATGTACTGTTTACGACGAATTGAAGGATACCGGCTAACAAACGAAAAGGCCATTAGCATTGTTCAAGTATGGAACTCTATATCATCAGCCAATCTTGTTGGATTACATGAAGCGTTTACAACCCGAGCGTTTGGTGATAGCTCTTTGGTCTTTGTGTATGAGTATTACCCAATGTCCAAGACGCTGGCAGATGTCCATTTTGGGCCTGAGTCGTACCAGCAAATGAATCGAATGGTGATGCCCGAGAATTTGATTTGGGGGTACTTGACGCAGATTGCGTCTGCATTGAAGGTGATTCATGGGGCAGGGCTGGCAGCGCGTTTACTTGAACCGTCGCGAATTCTAGTAACAGGACATTCCAGGTGAGCTTGAGTGATTTTTATTATTGTGTTTTTTTTTTTGCTTTATTTTTACTAATGTTCTTGTAGAATTCGATTAAACTGCTGTGGCATTTTTGATGTGTTACATTACGAGTCTGGGCAGCCAGTGGAGGAATTACAACAAGAGGATATTAAGAATCTAGGTCGGTTGTTGTTGGTGCTTGCTAATTGCTCATTGGGGGCTACAAAGTATATGGACACTGCGATAGAGTACGTTGATAAGTTTTATTCACGTCAACTGGCCGAGTTGGTTGGGTATATATTTAATCCACGCGATGCGAGCAGCGGCAGTTTAAAGATCAGTGATATAGTGAGCATGTCGGCCGACCATATTCTGGATAGTTTCAACGATTCCCTTGTATATTCATCGTATCTTGAGTCTGAGCTAAGCAAAGAACTTGAGAACGGTCGAGTTGTGCGCCTGCTGTGTAAGTTTGGGTTAATCAATGAGCGGCCAGAGTTTGATCATGATCCGGCGTGGTCCGACACTGGAGAGCGGTATCCCATCAAGTTATTTCGAGATTTCTTGTTTCATCAGGAAGACGAGCAAGGCAAGCCAGTGTTGGACATGGCACATATTCTGCGGCATTTGAATAAGCTGGATGCTGGAATTGAGGAGAGCATAATGTTGGTATCGAGAGACGAACAGACGTGTTTAGTGATTACGTATCGAGAGTTGAAGATGTGTATTGAGAGTGCGTTTAGGGAGCTGAAGCGGTAGTTGAGATAGTGCGGGATAAAATTAGGAAAAATAGTATTAGATGGTATATACTGAGTAGTAGCTGGATCATAATACATTTGGAGGTAGTTTAGTTCTGTGGGTTCTAATGAGTCTGTAGTAGAATTGGTATCACAAAGAACAAACATGGTTTAAGTGCATATCAGAAATTAATTGAACTTTTATATGATACTGTAGATAGTTTTAGATTGTGTATTATATGTATTATATGTATTAGTATTCAATAAGTAAAGACATCCTTGAGCAAACGGTTCATGATACTACAAACGGTCCAAGAACTTGATAATAATAATAATAATATATCTAACCATTGTTGTATTTAATATAATATAATAATATTATTATTATCTTGAGCTTCTTGGAATGGAAAGGAGAGGGTTCGATGGATTTTATTTTATGGCTTAAAAGAATGTATATGAATGGAATGAAAACTGAGATTGCTGAATCGTAAATAATAAATAATAAAAAGTATTAAGGAATCGTAGAGATGGAAGGGTCGATGAAGAAGGGAATAAAAATAGAAGTTGAAAATGGAGACCAAAGTTAAAGAAAAGTTTAAGAATAAAAATAAATCGAAAAGTGAAAAAAGTGAAAAAGTGGGAAATGCGGGAGAAGTTTAAATTTAATAACAGCCAGTTATTAAAATAAATAAAATTCAACTATTAATAAATTTTCAAATTTAATAGAATTTATTATATTTATTATTTCTTGTTTCTTGTTAAATTTGTTAAAGTTGTAAAGCATAACTACCAACTATTAATAAATCCCATACTCAAATATCATTTAAATCCTTCTCATTCTCCTTCCTTCCCTTTTTTTTCTTTCTCTTTCTCTTTCTCTCCTTCTTTTTCTCTCTTCACTTCCTTCTCAGTTCAGTCCACAACTATCCACAATGAAACACTTATTCAGGCGCCGGAGAGTCTCCAACAACTCCTCTCTCCACTCATCTTCCTCATCCTCCAAAATCAGCTCAAAACACACAGCCAGCATGTCCATTGAAACTGCTACCGGACGCTGTGAATTCGACATCATCACAAACAAAAACGTGGATTTGTACGTGGAACGACGGAGGAGGAGTGTCGATACAAACTCTACACCACCAACAACAGACAATACAATTTCATTTCAGCCCTTGGATATGGCCACCACAACCACTCTACAACCTCAAACCCCCAGAACTCCGAGAACTCCAAGAACGATCAACATCGTTGAGACCGCTACCGGTGACCCCGTGCCAACCGCTGCCACCTCCAGCAATGACGCCAATCCCTGCCACTATACCACGTTGCCCCTTCCAGCTCCAGTTCGTGCGGCGTCTATATCCTACCCCAATCAGGCCAATTCTGCGGCAAACGACTGTCGATTAAGCACCACCCAGACGTATGCGCATGTACCTCAGGAACCCCTACGGCAGAATTTCAGTTTGGAGTTGCCGCGGCAACAGAGCGGTCCAAGAGCCGCAACCCCCAACGCAGAACCAGTTGACGATGGTGAGGCTCAAGAATATGCAACGTTGACAGGGGTTGACGTGAAGCTCAATAAACCAATTAAATCAAATATTCATCAGCTTCCGGACTTGGATCGCGACGCGTTGGCGACAAATGAAGATGGCCAGGAAGCCAGGGATTTAACAAG
The DNA here is from genome assembly GCA_030570935.1 of Geotrichum klebahnii. NCBI lineage: Eukaryota > Fungi > Ascomycota > Dipodascomycetes > Dipodascales > Dipodascaceae > Geotrichum > Geotrichum klebahnii. The sequence continues at coordinate 13,094 of JAJLWW010000088.1, forward strand.
GGACTCAACAAGGGACTCAGACATGGAATTGGACCTGACAACAAAGTCAGACATGGGCGTGAGCGTGATTCACAATTCAGACACCTTGAGCAACACTCAGGCCATGGAAAAGGACGACATAAATAACTCGGATCCTGACATGTTCTCTTCCTCGCACTCTCATTCATTAAGCATTGAATCCCATCTAAGCATTCAATCCCAAGGATTCACTTCTTATTCTGCTCCTTCAAGCCCTCATTCTCAGTTTTCTGCACAATTGTCAAGGACTAGATCCCTCCCTAATTTAAATTCGTCTTCTGCAATATACGCAATGTCTACAATGACCGCCCTTACCGCTCCTCTTATTCCTACTGCGCACGAAGTGCTGCAACTCCAAGTCAGCACTAATGAGAAAGCGCCGCCCCCACGCAAACCCCTCAAGGTGATATCATTGCTGCTTGAAGGCCCTGACGACAATAAGCTGCAGAGAATTAAGAGCTGTGGCGATTTCCGAAAGGGAGGAGGCCAATCTCCGACAAAGGCCAACAATAACGAGCCAATGACTGCCTTTACTCCGCAGTATAAGCGTCTTGCCCAGTCTAATCCGCAAATTAATCACTACACCATTGACCACCAGAAACTGCCACAGCAGCAACCACAGAAACTACAGAAGTTACAAAAACAACAAGCGCCGCAAAAACTACGCCCACAGCTCCAACTACAAGAACCAGCATCCCAGGTTCCTTATTCACCCACAAAATCACCTACTAAACTCAATTTATTTTCAACCTTTGCACGTAAAGTAAAAAGACGATCTTCGGTGTTACCACCACCCAGACGATCGTCTTTGAAAAACACTCATTCCTCCTCAGTCCACCACAGCGAGCCGCGCCCACCTGTGCCACTCTTAATGCTGCCCTCGACTCCTAGCCGTTCAGACTCCCAAAGTTCTCAAGATTCGCAGTTTACAGCGCAAGTGTTGACACCAACGTCGCAAACTTCGCGATTGGTGAGCCCACGGTCGAGCGAGAGCACGCTTACAAACAGTGACTCAGAAGAAGTGCAGGAGTATTATAACAATGGAACTACTCACTCAGCTGCTCAACAACAGCAGCCACAATCTGATCAAAGAAAACCCAGGCAACTTCATCACGTAATTGGACTATATGGCGCCGAAGACGATGACGAATGCTTGTTCCAGGATTCTGAACAGGGAAGGTGGATTGAGGAAGATGGTCTAGGTCAATATGCAGCTAACATATTGTACATTTGAGTTCAGGTGAGAGACACATGGGATAAGAAAAAGAAAATAGTTGTTGAACTCGGAATGTTTTTTGTGTATCTTATTATTTTTGTATATGACAAGTCTAAACAGAAATGTTATTTTTAGTTATCATATTCTCTATTGTTGATATTCTTGAACAATTTTATTATTTTATTTATTTATTATTTGTTTATTTGATTAGAATACAAAAAAGGCGTCACAAACAAACCTTATTAGACTAATCAAAAAAACGGTAAAACAATAACAACAAAAAAGTTTAATGTGGTCCATGCTGGAACTACGATTTAAAGCAAACAGGAATTAATCTACAATAAAGAATTTAAATGACGAGCTTGATGAGTTAGTACCTGAATCGTATGTACATCAAGGCGCTTGACATACTATAAAGTGGTGTATATAGGTTTTGAATTTGAGATTTGGAACCTTAAAAAAGATGAACATAAAAGAAAGTAAATAATCAAGAATGACAGGTATTGAGCGAAGATGTAAAATTGAAAAAAACGAGATTACAACAATGTATTTAAAATTATAGAAAGGGCGGGTAGGAAGGTGTCAAGCGTGTATAGAGAAGGTAGCTATTCAAGATACACTATTATGGTGACTGAGAGGTGACAAAGGGCAACCACAAGTGTTCAAGAAATTTAAAGTCCTTACTCACATTCTTGTTCCATTTTCTGGTTTTTCCATTTGGATATCAAAGGTATGTACATGACTTTGTACATAAACTCCAAATCAAGATCAAGCTCTCCAAGGCCATAGAATATAAAGTTGAGACCAAAAAGCACCATGATTTCAAATCAGGAACAGGGCAAACACAGATGTGTTTATTGTACCCAAGCTAAATCAATAGATCTGAAAAATATACACAAAGACATGATTAGAAGGGCGTGTGCCTCAAGGGTCATTAATGTCTCTTTATGATTATTTTTATTAATAAAAAATGGCACGGCCCAAGTGTCAAACAGGGCAATATAATTTTTTGAGTGTATATGGGAAAAGATCTGAGACTCAAATATGGTAAGACATTTGTACGTTTAAGACATGAGTTCCAAGGCATGGTGTGGGTAGTTTAAAAATGGGGAGGGTATGTTGAGAAAAGTATAAGCAGATTTTTTGATGGAATCAGATCAGATATCCAGTTGAAATGTATTTGAGATGTAAGTATATATTGTAAAATGATCAAAAAAAAAAGAATTCTAAAGAAAAGAAATGAAACCAACAAAAAATATTAAGAATATATAAGCGTGCAAATAGGTAAAAGGAATGTAATTAGACAATTGTTAGTGTATTAACTGAAAATAACTGGTACAATGTTCATGTACTATATATAAACCTGTAAATTCAATCGTATATAATGCAGAGAAAGGAATTAACTTTTCAGCCTTTATGAATAAGAAAACGAAATGAAATGAGATAGAGTCAAGGCTAGTTAGTAGAGTTAATTTGCATTTTGCATTTTTTATATATAAATTAAAAAAGCTTGGAAAATTGAATTCAAAAATTAAAAAGTTATTATTAAATTAAATTGAAGCTTAGCAAACTCTTAGTTTTATACTAGTATTTGTGTAATTGTATATGTAAACTAGTATAAATCAAGTTAGATTTACTACAAATCACGAATTCATAAGATTATAAATAACAATAACAGACTGTTCTACCTTCCATCCTGCACTCTTTCTTGTATTTTCATTCATTTAATCTTAAATAAATTTACATCTTTTTCAATTGTTTATAAATACAAAACACTTGTAATATTTGGTACTAATAAATATTAGCCTGATGTTTTTGTAATTTGAAGTAGTTATTCTTGGTTTAATTTCTCGTTAGCTTTATGTGTATTTTAACATGACACTGGTAAAATTTCATTAATTAATATCCCTAAAGTATTTGGTTAAAGATAAGAATAAATACAATGGACTTAATTTTATATTGAATTTAAGTAGCTTATTGTTTTGAAATATTCAAGTCTTGTTAAAATAATCTAAATTTTTGACATCAAATTGATTCAGTTCAACTAATCTTTTAACTGCATACTATATATAAAGAATTAAAAAAATCAAATCTAATAGTAAAGCTCAAACAAAGACAATGTGTCATTGATGAAATTGAATCAAATTGAATTGGAAAATCGCAGACGAGTCTGAATGAGAGCAAGACTTGGGATATGAAATTCAGCTATGTGTGGTAAAGCACACTGTTGAAAATTTCCCATCGATGGTCCTTATATATAATCTTGCTGCTACGATCACTGCAATGCCATGCTACTTAATGGTTTGCTAGCATTACTTATATCATTAACCGTGCTAGAGGTATGCAGCCTAAAATCATCATCATCAAAAAACAAGGTTGACATTCATAGAGATTTTTTATTACTTGTTCTAGTAATTTTCAAATATTGAAGATCAACTTCAGCTCATGACATTAGAGTACTCCAAATAACGCGGTATAGGTAATGAATAAAAATAGCTCCAACTTCAATGTCGAAAATGAATTTGTTTTGTGCATGCGCTAATACCTGAAGTCCATATATGGTAATTAAATGCTGAAGGATACTTCATCACCCATACCAAAATATAAACCTTTCTGATTACATTAAATTGGACCCATAAACCTCACAAACATAATCTCAAAGTACATCTACTCCTGGCTTGTTTATGGGTTTGAGAAGCTTTCAGCGTTGAAGCGAAGTTAAAATACGAACGCACCCAAGACCATGAAGTATATGCACCATAAAAAAGGGTATGGCTTGAATGTTTAAGACATGACCGGTTCTTAAACACGATATGCCCACTATACAAAACAGGCCATCCACACCATATTTAAAAAAAACCTGGCCTGTAAGTAAGAACCACCTTGCCCACATCAAGTTCTTTTGCAAGTTGCTTGATATTATTTCGTAAAGAAGTGCCTGGATAAAAGTTTGCTGTACATAAAGTTTATTGACATGTGTATCCACATTCACACATGGAGACGAGGTTGATTGATTGTTTTTGAAATTTATGGATTATTGAAGGATGACTGGAACGGTTACAACTTCTAATGTATAAATAGTCCATTATTTTCTACAAGTGTTTGGTAGTGTCAAGTAATAATGCACTTAGAACCAACATCTAAGTTTTAAAAGTCTGCCAAACGTTTGTGGAAGGTCTTGTTTGGAATTTTCAGAATAACTAACAAAAAAGTTTAATACAATCAATCGGGTTTTTTTCATTTGCTTGTAAGTTTAGTGACCCTGAGTTTGAAAAGCTTGTTCATGAAACTCGTCGACTTAATACTCATTCAATTTTCAGCTTGATTGTGATTTGGGTCCAGTATTTTTCCAACGAATTTGATTATTGAAAATCCTTTCAGATTATCATACCAGCCAAGAGGGCACGAAATTCCAGCTCTTTTTTTATTCTTCAATACGTTTTATTATTTAGTTTTAATTATTTTGTCTACTATTTCATTCTAAAATTTATGGATCTTTAAGCATCTAACCTTATTCATTTGAAGCTTAACAGACCAAAGCGGTGAAGTTTATAAAATCTATAGTGTCCACAAACCTTAAAACAACAGTATCTTGATTTCCGGGGTTGGACCTTGAAAAACACTAATTAAAGGATTCTAGTGAAAAACCAGCACTTTTGGTTTAACCTATTCGCATTTTATTTCTATTTATGTTTATAATCAGATATAATTGTTCATGCTCAAGGTTTCCAGTTGTTCTGTAAATAGATTTGAAGAAATAATTAAATTTAAGCAAGAAAATGATATGATTATATAGTAACCTTCTTTCATTTCAGACTGTAAAACAAAGTCTATGATATTTCTGTATTTTTCATTTATAAATGGCTGCTGTTTTCATCATATTACTGTCATACACTTTTCTTAATCAATCTTTTGCTTAAAACAATTCAACAGCCCAAGAGACCTGATTTCATTTAGCAAGATGCGGTTCGGATCCACATACTCTATTCTAAATCCAGAATTACAGATTGTTTTCAAGTTGTTCTCAAGGAGATCAATTATTTCTACTGCTGGCACCTTCTAAACTAAGTTCATGGTCCATCTATAAAAACATGATCTCCATTACTGCACATGGTTTGGCTTGAACTTTACGCAGGGAGGTTGTAATAAACATGTTTTCTTCCTTCCCTTTTGACTATAATACCATACTGGTCTGGCAAGGTAATAGCCACTGAAAAAATGAGCAATTGCGACTACAAAGCATAATACTTCTACATATTTGCAAAAATTGAAATGTTTTTAATAAAAGCATTTTGGATCTAATCAAGAATGGACAATTTGTTTTAGTATTTGGAGCGAACAAAGAGCAACACTAGTCACCGAACGCCTTTCCCATTTACAATACGAACGATGCATGAATTGATCTAATAATGAGATGGAGACATACAAGATATGTTGTAAATGTTGATAAGTTTCATTTGTAGTCCTAGAAATATAACATATGAAAATATATCGCAGGGTATACAAAATTTATACTCTTTGTGCTTTGTTATGAAAACAAGCGAAAAACAAAAGGATATTGATGAAATTTAATATATCACAAGTATTCCTATAGTTGAATAAGAGGCCAATTCACCAATATACTTTCTCGACGAACTAATATCTGAATAGCCGTACTTCAATTTACAAGGTTTATATACTTGTTTGCGTTTTGAACCAATCCATCAAGACTTCAAACGGCTTATATATTTATTGTCCACTCAGGATATTTACTACCGATATAACAGGAATAAAGAAAAAGTACCAACAACTCCGAAAAATAACATTGACTTATTATTCATTCTTCGACCCAGATTGTTACACTTTACAACAAAGATAACTTCGTGTAATATGTATTCATCTCGGTGCTACAACCACTATTTGTTTATTTCTTAGATTCGTGGATAATATTTTATTATTTTATTGTACTGTTGATTGCGCTTTTTTATTTTATTATTTCATCAATTTTTCCTATCAGCGTCGTAGAATTTCCAGCTCCGTAAAAAAAAAAAAAAAACCACCAATGGTTTTTATTATTAGACCACCTCAGGTTCTTCAGTGGATATCCGAGATTCCTCTGCTCCGGCGGCCGACCACGAGAGTTTGATTTTAATCACATCCATGCAAACTCTCTCCATTAAAATTATTATTATTATTATAATAGGCATATATATGGGAAACCCTAAACAAACAAGCCCATCAGACAACCAACCGATCATCCAAGCTCTTGGGTATTAGATATAAATGGAGTATTGTGATATTTATGGGTCCAAGATCAAGTACAGAAAGAATCTGGGCTAACGTCGTGAATATCGATACTATAATCCTATAATATAGGATCTTATATTGGATCTATACGTTGATTTATTGTACTGGAGAATTAGAAATGTCACAAATACAAAGGGAACATTGAACAGCAACTATGGACAACAACCATTCTTAGCAGTTGTTAGCAAGGACTTGCCATAAAAGGGTTCTTATAATGGATTATATTATATTGGACCATATATTGGAGCCATGGTAATATTGTTCACTGCATATTGAGAGAGATTATTATTATTATTAGTATTATTATTATTATTATTTATGATTCACATAAAATCGTAATACCAATTATAGCCGTCTATACTGGTAAACTATATTGAAAACTTTTCTCCATTTTAAGCCCCTTCTCAATATTCACGTTCACTTTTATGGTTCATTTTTTATGGTTTCTGTAAATAATATTTCTTGTTCCCTTCCTACTAACTTGCTTTGAACTAAAATTCAATCATGGCGGCCAGGCCGCTGCAACTTCGGTCTTGGAAACTGGTTCTAGAATAAAGGAAAGGAAATATCAAATTCCTAAAAGAAACAAAAATCAATTCAAATAAAAACACAAATCAAACTAAACTAAACTAAACAAAAACAAAACAATCGTCTTTTCTTAAATCGCTCGCTGCAAACAAAAGTTGGAAAGAAAAAAAATTATACATAAATAAATAACATGAGAGTAAAATAACTACTGTCACAAAACAGTACATTACCTTAAGAAACCAGCATCTTGAGTGTGCTTGCGTCTAATCCTAATGTCTTGACCCCAGTCAACCGTGAATCTACACTAGTAGACACCCCAGATCGATGGTGTGGCCTTCGTAACGTTGCTAGTTGTGTAGAAGACGTAGAATGCTTTTTAGAGTTCATACCCCATGAACCAGACATGCTAGATAATGAAGATGACGACCCAAAAGCTGCAGATGACGACTTCTTGGTGATGCTGGTTGTCCTTGATTTGCGTGGCTTGATAATACGAGGTTGCAATATAATTTGATCGTCTTCGTCCAGATTATCACTATCACATTCGACCATCATATCTTCGTACAACATTCCTTGTTGTGCCTTGTCTTCGTCGTTATCAGAATCATCTTCGTCTTTACCTACAAGAAACGTAGCGCGGGCTCCTTGGCCCAGGGTAGTTGCACGTGCTCCCACTATATCCAAATCGTGGAGTAGATTGGGTGTGCTAATATGTCGTTTGATGGCAGCGTAAGTTTCTGTGGAATTCCACATGAAAAGTCGTACAATATAGAGCGATAAGTCCAGAGCGATGATCCCAATCACTGGCGCGACACAACAGAACGCCAGAGACAGCGACAGTCTGACAATAATTGTCTCAATGCCACTAGCCCAAGGGAGCCATGAATGTGTCGCAATAGACGTAGGAGAAATGATAAAGAGACTCATGGAGGAGTTTGAATGAGCTGATTTATAAATGAATCGCAATAGTAGTGGCGTTAGAGCAAAAGTAAAGTCCACAAATTCCTGAGAGTCGAATAAAGAATTTTGGGAATTATGTGGGCATGCCATGATTTAAATACAAGGCTGAAAAAAGGTACTGACGGACGGAGGGAGTATCTGTTGCAATTAAATCTCGAGCTTTGGTGACCCTGAAGAGTTTGTGTAGTAGCCATGTAGCAGCGACCGTGTTAAGTTGCTGAGAGGAGATTGCCTCTCAAATAAGGTTAGACCTAACCCTGTGTTTTTATCGTCGGGTGTAACCTTCCCGATATTTCCGAACACCACTTACGCAAGCGACACGGGGTATCGAGCAGCAGCTTTGGTGGCTTTGAGATGTGGACTGGTGCAAAACACTGACCAGCAGGAGAGAAAAAAGTTAATTTGAGGCATAAGCTTGTGTGTGCGCACATTGAGCCAGCATCGACTATTTCACACCGCTATAAAAAATGATTTTTGCCGCAATGCAACAGCAGCAAGGAGTTTGCACATCTTGAATAGATTCTGGCCATCTCTGTAGCCATCTGCCGGCAGTACAGACATTGGTCCGTAATCCAATTGTTAGGCCATTTCTTTCTTTCATTCTTTCAATTAATAACCTTGGAAGAAAGCAAAAAAACATGTAATGTAACAGAGTGACAGGGTCTATCAGACACCAAGAACTGCTGCCAGCCAAACTCGGAGAAATTGGCGATCATCATGGCCGGCCATTGTATAAAGAAACTCTTCAAAACAAACTAGGTTCATAAAACGCACCAAAAGAACACGTTATTGCTGAAAAAAACCCATTGCAGATTCATGGCTAGCCACCGCTAGCTTTGTTTGAAAGCGGCAGGCAAGCAAATAAAGTTAAATCGAGTAAATAGGTCCGCGTAGAAAGACCTTTTTCATCAAGACAAAGCTGGCACCATGAGAGCGAAATTCAATTGAAGATGAAGAAGAAGGAGTAAATGAAACAAAATCGGACCAAGCGAACAGAAATTGGAAAACTGAGAGTCAGAAATGGAGAATCAGAAATGCTGACCACGACGATATTTGCCCACATTTTTATTGTTGTATGATTATCTAAACCATAATCTAATAATTGACTAATATTATTACTCAATTTTTACTAAAAATTGTGTGAAAGAATGACTAATATCTTTTTTTTTCTGATAATTCCACAGGCCTTTACACTGTATCTCTTTGTCTTTCGTCCATTTAAGTCTATGGAATGAACAGTATATAGTTTATTTTCTTACAATATCTTCTTTCAATATTGTAGATTAGTACCCAATTGACAATTGCTCTTGCAGATTCTATAGAGAAGGAATTAAGGTGTCATGATGTAACATTTGGACTATTATCGGTGATTAATTCTCACCTGTTGCCATTGTTCGGAAATATTATCAAAGCAAAATCCATATCCCGTCTTAGCTCCTGCTAGCATCTGCTCAAAAAGTAATTTGATGTCAAATTGAAGCCCGAATTTATTTATTTTTTTATAGGTCGTGGTGTCGTCATTGTTGTTACTGCATTTAGTACCTGAAATAGAATTTGTGTCACAAACTATAGAGCCCTCACTTCTTTACTTTGATATCACCATCTCATGGTGTTAATAAATGGCAAAATTTAAAGTAGTCTAAAGACCCATAACGTATTCATAATATGAGGGGAATAAAAGTTTTATCATTTGTGTTTTATCAAAGTGGCATGAAGCCTATCAGTAATTATCTGTGGGTGCCAGCAGTTAACTTGACAACGCGTATCAAAGATAAGATGCCTAAGTTAAAAGATCTTGACAATATAGAAATTAATTACAAATAGTTTTCACTAAACTTCTAGTGCAGTTCAATTGAATTTAGCGAAAATTCTTGCAAGATGCCCTCTCATAGGCTGCTAGTCAATATTTTTTACAGTGTTAGACTTGAGCTAAGTCAAACATTCGCGTGCCGATAGGAATGGTGAAAAGCAAAGTTTATGATCTCCCCACTAAACAATATGGTACCAGATAAACAAAAAAATGAAACTGCGAATAGCAAAGAATGGCGTTCATTTTTGCAATTGGTTATCAAAGGTTACGGAATAACACGCTTTGAGCCTATTTTATTGTGTTGCTATAATATTGGATGGCATCGAAATATAGTTTAATATTCAGTGGGTCTCTCTAATGAGATTTATTTACCTCTGAGTATCTTTAATTAGACTCAAACTCACCTTAATTTCATGTTCTAGTGGAATCTCATTGAAAACATGGCATGAATTTCAAAAATAATGGTCCATCTACAAAGTTTTGGTATATTCACAAGCTACCCACATGGCTTTAAATTCATAAATTCATGCAAAAAGTAATATTTCATTACGGCTCGTACTTTAATGCAAACATGACAGCCTAAAGTATTTCCAGGCTGCAGTGCCAGTACTGGTGGACGGCCAGATGCAGCTGAATGAATTCTTCCACTGAGTGTGTAAATATTGGAAAAATAGCTACAAAAGCTTGTGGCAGGCTCAAATAAGAGCAAAGAGAAAAACCTCAATTTGTCCTTCTTCTCTGACTGTTCATTAATACCTCAGTGGGGGCTTCGGATCACTAACTGAGCTATATTCGACATTACTTTTAAGTGTCTATCAACCTGGACAAGGACAATAGATATTGCCAAACAACTTGAAAAGCATCAAAGTAGCTTTTATCTAGTACACAATGACAAAGTACACTGCTTCAAACAACCTCTAAATTGTAACTGATTTATTGATATGTTTAACTTTTCCTACCAATCCCATTTTATTTCTCAACTTAATGGTATTGTAAGAGCAACATTGCTCTAGACCTTTTTATGGATTTGAATAGTCCCTTGAAATTGTCAAATATTTTGGTCCACTTTCAAGATCAAAATTCTCCCTCATTTCCTATATATTTTCATTTAACAGTTAAATTGAAATTCTTCAGACCCCCAATATGCCATTCCTTACTCTCCGCTTCATCATCGCTGTCCAGTCAAAAGCTGGAGATGACCATTAGTACAGGTCAAGGGTTGTTTCCTAATACGGATGGCTATTTTGCCGAGGCCCTTAAAAAAATAAGAGGTCCCATGCCATAGTTTTACTTTCATGTCCGCCTAATGCTCGGAGGAACTCAGACTTCCACCTCTCTAGACAAACACCAACCACTGGAATATAGACTTGTTTCATCATTTTTCACTTTGCAATTAAGAAAAACTTCTATAGACTTGCTTGTCGTTTGGTTTTTTACATTTCGCTGTTCTTCTTACAAGACCTTGTTGCTCTTTGCTGACCTTGCTGTTTCTCCTGATATTACCGATTCTACCTATCGCCTCCGACATATTTTGACTTGATTCTGGGCTCGAAGAAATCAATCAATGAGACATTAATAAGGATAACCAATTTACACATCGGTAATTCCAGCACTATCTCCCTAATCAGATATCGCTCTTTTGTCAAGACGCTTAATCTCTCGTCATCCATCGTGCATCTTCTTCTTGGTCCTTGTTTACAACCCCGAGCAACACTATTCCCCACAATCGTATTCCCAAAAGCTTAAGCATATCAATGGACGCCATAAACGACATACTCTTGGACCCCCGGTACCATGATATCCTTGCAATCCTGCGTGGAACAAGAAATGGATTCTGGTATGGTGCCAAGCTGAGATTTAGCCATGCGTTGGTTATGTCTGTACTATTTCGGTCTGGCTCGTAAGTTTAGATTGATTCTTCTTTATCCCACTCTCGAATCTTGGCTAACACAAATCCCTTTCGTTCTTAGACTCAAATCCAGATGGGCTTCAATAATGAAGGCTACTAGACAACATGCTACGGCACTAGGGTCATTTGTATTCATTTACAAAACTACACTCTATCTGCTCAAGCACCTTACATCAATTTTTTCAAACACTCGTCGAGTGAACACAACTAGCAAGCATGATATACAAACTCACGCACGAGGCGTGGACGCTTTCATAGCCGGTCTTGTAGCCGGATACATTGTATTTGGTCGTGCTACACCGACAGCAGGCCTCAACAGTATCAATCAGCAAATGGTACTTTATGTCTTTTCAAGAGTCGTTTTGGCTATAGCAAAACTAGCGCTCGATCAAGTACTGGCGTACTCCATGCCCTCAGCTCCAAAATCAACGTCCTCCCTGGGGGCACCAAGAGACAAGTTTCTCGTCGGAAGTCCCATTGATCCTAATATTGCAAAGAGACGTAACTCATTGCAAGCTATTTTCATTTCCAATACTGCCTGGACTGTGTTTGCATCGCTATCTTGGGGTATTGTCATGTATTTGT
>JAJLWW010000088.1:25505-103632 GCA_030570935.1 Geotrichum klebahnii
AAAAAGATTTAAAAAAAAAAAAAAAAAAAAGAACTATCAAAAGAAAGAGGAAAAAAAATAAAAAATAATACTATATACTAAAAAAGCCATGCGAAAACAAGGGGAGAAAAGGTGGTTGGTTTGGTTAAAAAAAAAAATAAAAAAAATATTGCTAACAGATAACTTTTCGGATGTGGACGAGATGGGGGTGGTTTTTTTTTTTTTGGCTTTTCAATTTAATTCTTGGAGAATTTTTTTTCGGGGAAAGTTTTTCGTTTTTTTGTTTTTTCATTTTTTCAAGTAAATTTTTTTTTCAGTTTTCAGGAGTTTTGTAAGTGCTTGGGCTGAACTTTTCATGCGCAAAATTAAAGAGAAATCTAATTGTTTGTCTTGGAAATAAAAATTCTTCAGTTAGATTCTCCATATTTCCCACGCATAGGATTCATTAAATTCATTAAGTCTTGGTGAGTGCAAATTCAGTTTTCTGTAAAACCTTTTAAACAGTGGATGTTTCTTTGGGAACAAATGGGGCAGCAGCAGCTGGATTAAATACAAGTTTAGAAGTAAGAGGCTCTTCGTCTTTACCAGCAGGCAATCGCTCAGATGCAGGAAAGATCCAGTGTTCCCAGTTCTGGCGAGCACGAATCTTGGTGCCGCTGGTTTCTACTGAAGGAGCCCACTTACAAGCTTCCAAAAACAAGTTGAAGTCGCCTCCAGTAAGAGACTTGAGACGATTAAATGATGCAAGAATGTTCATCGGAACCCATCCATTACTGTTCATTTGCTTGCGCAAGAACATGTCCTTGCACAAGTTTTCAACTGAAAAGTAGTACTCAATTTGGTAAACAACAGCACCAACAGTCATCTCATATTGGTTTTGACCAGGAGCTTGCTGGTACAATGACCCATATACTGCATAATCAGGCATAAAATACTTGTTGTATCCGCCATGACTCAGCTGCGCAGAGCGGCGTCCGTTGTAGCCAACAAATTGTTGGTTAAAGTTACCACTGGCACTTCGGGCATTATAGTTGTGATGATTGTTGTGATGATTGTGATGTCCAGCGTGGCTATGATGGTGGTGTCCAGAGGTAGATTCTTCAGATCCATTGGCAAATCGGCCCTTCTTAGGAGCAGAGCTTTTAGGAGCAGCAGTAGTAGTTGTAGCAGTAGCAGTAGTGGCGGCAGCAGTAGTGGCAGCAGTAGTAGAAGCAGACTTAGCTTTGGCAGCGTCTTTGCCAGGAGCAGAAGTTACAGAAGACACCGAGGCAGTACGCTGAGGCTGGCTTTTAGCAGGAGCAGACTTTTCAGTCTTCTTTTGAGATCCACCCTTGGAAGCAAAGTTCTTGGCTCCTCGACCCTTAGCAGAAGTACCATTACTAGTAGAAGAATTTGATGCAGTATGACTGGACTTGCCAGAGTTGCCGGACCGAGAAGGCTTGTTTCCTCGAGGTTTAGACGTTACTGGGGTATAGTTCAATGGAATCCACTTTTCCTTACCAGGGCGAGCCTTGGAAGAGGCAACAATATCCTTCTTATCTCCAGGAGTAGTTCCCTCATCTGGCTTGGGCCAGTGCATAGGGTTAAGGGGAGAAGCTTGTGTGTCAGTGGCCAAAACAGAATTGCTGGCGCTCGGGCTAGGCTCTGTGGTTGATGGGGCAGACGATTCTGCCGATGGGGCAGAAGAAGGAACAGAGGTGACCTTCCAAGCGTTAACCTTGGGCACAGGTGCAGGTGTTAAGCTGACCTTTTCTTTATTTATGCTAGAGTCTTTCGATTCATCCTTCTCCTCAGCCTCAGGCTCAGCAGATGAAGCGTCGGTAGGTTCGGCAGAGGCATCAGATAACCGTCTAGAAGGAGTACTGACAGTAGGGGTGGAAGAGCCAGATGCGAGATCTTGAGGATCATTGGAATCTTTGCTGGCAGCAGATCTAGCAGCAGAAGCGTACGATACAGGTCCAGACATTTTTGGGCTTAAGTCAAGAAATAGTGTCAGAAATCGACTCTGATTATTTCTCGAAGATGATCAATGGAAAAAAGCACAAGCGACGAGACTGTTCTACAAAAGCGAGTTCAGGAGACAACGGTGTGTTGATATAAAAGATCGTAAGAAAACTTAGAAGAAAAAAATTTTTAACTAAGAAATTTTTTTCTTGTAGTAGAAAATTTTCTCTAGAGTAGGCTACCAAAAGTATAGTTAAATGCACAGAATATAACTTTGCTGGTATTTAAGGACTAGGCTCGTTTCTTGTGCTGAAATCCTGGTTCGGTGATGGTTGATGGTAAGAAGAAAGGAGAAGAAAGGAAAGCAAGAGTTTGAATTTTCCAAGAAAAAAAAGGCTGCTGAAACTCCATCACTTGTGGATTGTGATTGTCGTAAAAAGTTTTTTTATTTTTCCCTCAGGCTGGCCTTGGATATTATTACTCCCAGGATGTAGTACTTTAAAATTAGTGACAAATGGAGATATAGTTATGTAATTCAAGGAGTTGTGATGAAGTAATCTTTTCGTCTGCAATGTATATAGTGATACTTGAAGTAATTTCAAGTGAGAAGAACTATTATAAAACATTTAATTATTACCTTCCTATTTTGGCAACATGAGTAGAATTAAGCCTGAAATATACTTTTGTAGCGTAACTGTGAGGCTGTTGATTTGCTCAGGTGGTCCTGCATGGGGTTTTCAACGCAAAGGGTAGCGATACCAGTGAGATCGAAGACCAATTCCAGAGTGCTCATTACCCATACGAAATATTTTCTTTAACGCGCGGTTTGCTGCTTGATAACCGTAACCGGTGTATTTTCAACGTGTCTTGTACATTTCAATAAATAAATGTTGTGTCGCGTAAAAACACGCGCGTGAAACGCGATCAATACCCTTAACCCACGTTGACGCGTAAAGTAAATCTTCCCATTTCCCAAATTTGTTAACGATCTGGACTAGTTTCATTCACCACTTCGATGGCTCACCATGACATCGAATATTCCGAGTATTGATATATTCGTGAGTAAATTATTTTATCTTTTTCAATAGTTTTCTGACCCTATATCTAGCCTTTAAATGAGGGAGATGGAACTCTCCCGTTCAGTCTGATCCCGCTTAAACGAGTCCGCAAATCTTCAATTCCGATTACTTTCCTTCCCAAAGAATCCAATTGGAACGCTTTAACACTACTTTCTAAACCATTTATTCTTGCTGGGCCAGTCTCTAATACTGCTGCTATCCTTCAATATTTTCAGCCTACAAGTGACATAGTTGTGGCTGCAAAACTACTTAATACCACCTCTAACAAGGCTCACTTGGTACTGGTTGAGCACTGCGGAGGTGCGGTGTGGTGCATAACCCGGCTGGATAAATCTGTGAAAGCTAAAGATGTTCGTTTAATAGATGACGAGTCACTGGAGATCACTGGTGAGCCACAGTCAATGAAGACGTATTCTGAGCATGGTCTCTTAGAGTCTTGTTCAATCACACCTCATTGGAAACCGAAAACTATTTCTGGATTCCAAATGATGCCCCCGGACTCTCTTGGTATTGAGTCTATGCTGACTGCCCCGTCCACTAATGTACCTGACCTAGACTCGCAGTTGGCGTTACTAGGGGATTTAAGATCAAGCCCCAACAAAAAAGCTACCGACGTGAGTTCTATGCTCATAAAAAAGTACTACGAAACATTATATGTAGCACAAACACCGGTCTCATATTTTGCCAAATCGGCCCTTTCACGAGCGCGGGCTATGTGCAAAGAGAAATATCAGCCTTTAGACGATACTCCTAAGCAACGCGCGTTATACCTTGACAAACTCATCCCCATACTAAAAAGCATGATACTAGATATACTCGATCTGGATTCGAAGTATGATGCTGAGAACTTTTGGCAGGCTATAATGTCTCCACAGAATTTCTCTGCATACAGTCGTGACGAACAAAGTTATATGAAAACTTGGGCTGCTGACCTTGATGACCAAATTACAACATGGTCAGTGAATTCTCCCCAGTTTAAGCAGGGTGTTGAACTCTTGAAAACCCGTGAAATTCAACTTCAAATTATCATTTTAATGGAAATTCTTGCGTTAGAAGCTTCTAGAGATTCAAAACTTGGAAAGGATAAAACTACAAGCGCAGTGACCAAACGTCCAGTTGTTCTGAATCCTCGACAGACAGGTCTAGTTCGACTAAAGAAGCGTCCAAAAAAGGCTGATAAAGAAGACACCGATCCTGAACCTAGTACTCAAGTTTTAGCGATTACCATGTTTGATAGGCTTTGCATTCGTAACTTATCAGAAGGAGAAGACATTTCTAAATCATTGGGCACTAATCATTTTGAAACTCCTGCGTTGGCAGCAGCAGCAGCAGACAAGACTCAGGAATTTTGCAGAGAAGCCATTATGCCTTTTTTTAACTCACGACTTCCTGAACTTTGCAAGACACTTGTTCAATCATGTCGTGGAAATAGTACAGCTCTGTCAAGGTCGAGACTCGCAAAGAAACAACCTACAACCGAACCAAAACCTATCGAGCAAGACAAACCATCGACTGGTTCACTCGCATCCTTTAAAGAATCTCAAACTTCACTTACCAAAGCTGGGAAGACTGCTTCATTTAGAGGTGGACTGTTAAATCCTAAAAAGTCAACAGATGATCGTAGACAGATTGAAATGACGTTTAGGAGCAGCATAAGTCAGCAAGATACTGATGATGAGCTTCGAAATGCCATCAGAGAAGCATCAAAGCCATCTCGTGTAAGTGTATCTCAACAACACGCCAACAACCTTCCAAGCACTCAAATAAAAGCACTTCCAAAACGCAAATCGGCGCTTGTAAGGCCATATAAACAGCGACCAGTTTCTGCAAATACTCAAGAGACGAAAAAGGTAGAAGTTGCTAGCACGCCAATACGACGTAAACGACAACTCAAAGCTGGCCATCGTTCAAGCCAAAAGTCTTTTTCAATTTCGCAGAATGTAGTTCTCATCGATGGCGAAATCTATTCTGGAGGCGAAGAAGATAAGGATGGCGAAGACGAAGAAGTAATCTTTGAAACTCCAATGAAGAAGAAAACTCGATATGACAGTGGAACCAATTTTAACGACCGTCTTGCAGCGCTTTCTGCCTCTAGTGTGCCTAAACTTAGTACAGCAGTCGACGATGAAGAAATTCTCTCATCTCCCGTAATGAAAACTCCACACTACAATAATCGAACTCCTGGGTTGATTCCTGTTCTCTCGTCTGAACGTCACGAAGCCACAAGTTTAAACCCAGTTAACCCAATTTACGATGAAAATTCTCCTCTATGTTTGTTCCCGGATCGCTCACCTCTTAGGGCAAAACATAAATCAGCAAACTCGCCATCTTCTACAGCCGCTGTTAAATTGAAATCGCAACAGTGGTTTGATAATGAATTCCCAATGACCAAATCACAGTCAGACCTTTTCTAATCATTTTAGCATTACATTTTATTTATTCATATGCCTCAATCTCTCTTAAATAATAATACCTCTAGCAATAGCTACTCCATCAGACTCTTTTTCAAGAAGCCCGTAAACCTGTTCTCCAACTTGTTTCTTGAGTTTCTCTATCTCATCATCAGTAAGGGGCAAAACCTCACTTTTATCGTCCTGAAGCAGTAATGAAGGAGCCTGTTTCTTAAGCACCCTCAAAGAATCAATAATTGCTCGTGATAAAATCTGCTGATCTTCTTGAGATTGGATTCTAGGCATAATACCATCAAACCAAGCCTTGACGTTGCCTAAAATAACAACGCGAATGACATCAGGTCCAAGACCCCGAATTCCGACTATAGAACCATACCAAGACGGTACTGAGCGATTGGCATCCATGAATCCCTTTAAGAGTGTTCTAGTGACCCGCGGTTTCAAGGAATAGTAAGAGTCGCTATAAGTGTCACATATCTTATTGAGGAGTGAAGCTGCAAAGTCTCGAATGGCATAACTATCAGCGGAGCTTCCTGAAGCGCCGACGCGTTTAGAGAGCAAGGGAGTCAAGAGACAAGGCATAATTTGATGAATATAAGGTTCGATATAAATAGTATCGTTCAATAGAATGGCGTGGATTACTTCAAGCATCGTTTGAACAATTTCAACATTGCTCTTAAGATTTTCTGATATTTGCTCCTGAACAAATTGTACTAAATAAGGTACCAGTTGATGTAAACCAGGATCATTGCGCAAACTATTCAAAGCAATATTTCGTAGGGAAGCACCGTTATCACTGGTGTCGGGTCCAGGGCTAGTCAACAAAGCTTCCACAACACGGTCAAAGTAGAGCTGCAGTTCCTTTGAAATAACATGTTTAACCAACGGCTTGACTTCAACATCATTAGACAAGGCAGAAACAGAGTGATTTTTCTGTGAACCGCGGATCTGAGGAGGCAATGCGCGTACTTCGGATGGAAGAGGATTTTGTGGAATTGATGGCTGAACTCCTTCAATAGCCAGCCAGTGAGCTGTGAAATTGACAGCCCTAGGAACTTTTGGCAAAGGCTGATTGATGATTTTTTCAAAGTCTACTTCATCATCATCAATGTAATACAGTGTTTGGCCTGGCCCAACCTTGGCTTCCTTATAAGTCAACGACCTGTTGGTCTGATATCCATACAACGGCTAAAACAGGTTAGAAATTGCATCAATATTTTATCACGTAGATACATACTTCCACATTCAACACGCGTAAAGCATGACTGATATCATTAGTAGTAAGTGTTGTCCGCCTACTATGTCTCATTGATTTTAACGCTTGCTCCACAACTTCGTGGATCCTATATTCTACCTCCATGGCTAGCGATTTTGCAACGTCGTCTGGCAAATTGGAAATACCCAAAACTTCTGCCACATCTTTAACCGTATCTGAAGGCGACCACAAGGTATGTGAATATTTGATTGATAGCGCTGTATTTGGTGCACTCATTTCGTACTTCCTTATGTTATTGTTGTTGGCTCACGGAGTTGAAAACCTCAGTGAAATATCATTGAAATTGGGTTAGGGTATATACAACTTGGTTGGAGCGAAATTTTTTTATTTTTACCACAATTTTTGACTTTTCCTGTGACCATTTTGACAGTACAGTCATTTCTATTCATCATGTTATTTTCAAAAATCGCTGCCCGTCAGGTTTCACTACGTGCTCTTAGAGCCGTCCCACAGGCTACGTCTGTTCCTATGAACCAGACACCAGCCCGTCAGTTTCAAAGTGGCCAGCATTCATACAAGTCTACCAGCGAGAATCTTGACAAGCATCAGATGTTAAAGGCAAACGCTTATAAGGATGAGGTACGTTTAGATATTAGTTTCTTCGGATTATTCTAACAGGTCTAGCTTCGATTATTTAATGACAAATTGAGCAACTATTCTCAAATGACCAAAATCCGAACTTCAAATATTCTCATGGATCTTGAACAGTCCATGGGAATCTATACCAAGTTGCGTTCCGCTAATCCATTTTTCCCTGGAGATATTGCCCGTTTACTCCAAACTCTTCATACCAGCATTAGAATTTCACGACGGGATGTTAACAAGTATAAGTCACAGAAGCGTGATATCAGCAACGATACTAAAAAGATTAAGTCTTACCTTCTTATGATTGCAGAGGACATGCGTAACGGTGTCGTTAAGGCTAGTCCATGGGGTGTCATCCATCTATTCACTGCTTTTGCAACCATGGAAATTCCTCAAGAAGGATTAGACTTATGGCGCCAGCTAAGTGACCCCGAAAGCTCTAAATGCTCTAACGTCATGTGGTCTCCTATTGTGATGGGATCTGTTATTGATCTTATGACTGCTGTAAATACTCCCTTTGAGACCATTGAGAAAGTCTACAAGGCTTCAAAGGAGCGAGGAGAGTCTAGTAACATTGAGCAGGCAATGATTGGAGCTCTGATTAAGAACGACATGATCACCGACTCCCTGGAGCTCTTTTCTCGTATACTTCAAGTATACCCCGACGATCACTACGCACTGGTCCGAATCCATGACAGATTTGTGGGTGATTGTAACGACATTCCCACTGCTCTAAACTTTTTCTATGAGGGAATTGAAAACAAAACCCCTTACAAGGCGGCTACCCATCCATCTACCGTCGTTCGTTTGATGGAACGTATATGGTACTCGGCCTCTGAACCCGACTTTAACAAGCTTGAAAATGTTTGGAAGACATATATTGCCAATATTCCCCCTAACATGGGCGAGTGGATGTTTAATTCCACTGTTAACTTTTATCTTAAGGCTTTCATGGACCACTATCCTTCTCCTACCGCCGAAGCTGTTTCAAGACTAAAAGAGATCATTCAGTTTTACATCAAGGCTAGAGTCAATATCAGCCCTATTTTCCTCAACACAGTTCTTTCTGCTATTCAACCTTGGGCAGACCGCGACATTGTCTTTACCATTATCAATGCGTTCCAGATTTACCACCTTCCTGAGGATGTTGTGTCTTGCCGTATTATTCTTAATGCACTAGAAAACATTCAGGTTGAGGATAGCTACATTGTAGAGCGATGGAACAAGTTAGCAGAGGCTCAAACTAAGGGCTTCCATGCATTTGACTTTTTGGCTCTGCTTCGTGCTTGCAATGATCCCTCTCGTGAGCCAGTGTTTGCAGAAATCTTTGAATCTCTATTGAAGCTGAACCAAATCCCAGATGCCACACTTATTGGTGTGAGCCGATCATTGCAATCCAGCCAACGTCTGGCGGCTAAGAAACCATTCTACGAATCCCTGTTACGCCGCAACTTTATTGAGATCAAGGGTGACCGAACTATTTCTCGCATTAATGCTTTCGACACTTCTGTCTAATTTCGCTGTAGAATTTTCTTGGTTTCTTCTGGTTCTTAATTTTTTATATCATGTTTAGTCCTTTCATTTCTTTTTTCCTCTCCACACTTTTCTCCTTTGTAAATACTTTATATGCTCTTTTTCATCTCAGCCTGGGGTTTTCATGGCACCTCATTAAATAGATTCTCAATAGTCCTTGAAAAAAATAAATATATCTAAAGTCCCAATTATCACTCTTTCATTATTTTTACCCAAACCAAACCACCTTCAACACACAGTGCATTTGCCATAAAATTCGGACTAACCATGGGATCTTGTGTTTCCAAACCTGCCCCATCTTCGGGGCCCAAGGGAGGGCGCAAAGTAGGAACTCAAACCAGCAGTAACCGAGCCACAGCTCAAGGCCGTCGTCCTACCACAAACATCCCAGTCCCTAAACCTAAACCAGCAAAGACTGCAGAACCGTTTAGCGGGCCTGGTAGATTACTGTCGACATCAGGAGGAAATGAGAACGTAAATTCCACAGAGGCTTCAGTTTCTGAAAGTCCCCGAGAAGCAGCAGCCAGAGCTGCTGAGGTATGTATATAGTTGGGGTTATCAGTTGCTTCTCTTTTATGGTTGTTTGAATTTAACATAATTTTGTTTGATAAGGCAAGGTTACAAGCAGCCAAAGCAAAACATGGGACAGGCAAGCTGGGCAAGAAACTAGAAGAAGATCGACAAAAGAATAGAACTACTTTGTTGAACGAAGCAGCTGCTCAAAAAGAGCAGGATAAACAGCAGCCACTGGTCTTTGATTAATAAACGGTTGGTTCAAGTTGGAAAAAAAAGACAGATTTTCAAATCTGGGGTATCTTGAATCTTTGTTCACTTTCCAACCTTAATATGCTGATATTTTAATTTTTTTTTTTCTTTTTTCCTTTTCTCTTTCAATCTGTTTGATGTTTTCAGTCTTCTTTTATCATATTTTTCCTGGTTTATATAGATCAATTACATTCTTGTCTTTTCTTCTTTCTTCAGGTTTAAGAAAACAAAGCAAATTACTAACGAAGGATTTTTCAGGACGGCAAGAAGAAAAACATGAGGTTTGTGCATCATGAATCTATTGATACCTTACAATTATTCAAACTGAATATAAAATAAATACCCCCGATTCTACTTTTTTGACCATGATCTTTCCAACGCCCATTGGTGCTACTCTTAAGATCATTTGCTTTGCTTTATATACCCTTACAAAAAAATACCAGATATGAGTTTGACTTCTTCAACTTACTGGAAAGATAAATTTCAACGAGCTTCACTGCGAACCAAGGTTTCTGTGATTGACCCATTTATGATATCCTGTCCATATACACCGACAGCTTCAATTGATTGGGGATCGTTGAAAATGCCTGTTTTTTATTCTTCCACAGATCCATGCCGAAGTAACGAATTCTTTGAAACTGTCCATTATCCAGCATTAATTAAAGTTTTAAACGCTCCGTTAAAATGTAAAAAAAATAAGTCAAAAAACGGATTTATTGGACTTGTTAAGATGGCAGAGATGCCATTGGTATTTAATTATCATAAGTCTGGGAGCTTTTCAAAAAACAAAAAGACAAGGCCACAGACCAAAGTAGGGCCTAAACAATGTTTGAAGAAAAGAAAAAAGCGACGAAGAAGAATAAAAATGAGGGAAGGTCATAATCATGGTAACGATCTCGGTATAGCTATTGTACCTACCCCGAAGTCTATCCAGCGCGAGTTTGCTAAGTATGGAATGGAACCTATTGGAGGTCAAAGAAAACTAGCTTTCACTCAAACGACATTGTCTCAAACACCGTATACTACAAATGCTTGTATTAAAGAAGAATCAGTACTGAAGAACCAATGCTTCACAATTCCTCATGATGACTCTCAGAAACAGATCCCGGAACAATCAAATAAAACTCCAGGCAAACTTAGGTCTCTTGTGAACAACATATCATCACCTCAAGTGCTATCAGCAGCATGCTCGAAGGCACAAGAAGTTATTACTGGCAGGCCTTTGTTGTGGAAGAGATCCAAAGGGCATGGGATTAGAAGTGAACTAAAAGAAAATCAAGATATTGACAATCTTTTACAGGCCCAACTAGTTGATGATTCTAGGCACTATGAGAACAGGAGTAGTAACAGTAGCAGCGATAGTTCTAACACGAGTAAAAACATTTTCAAACAATGCTACTACCGTAACCGCCAATATAAAAAACAAGTTCGATTTGCATCAACTCCAGTATCAACTGCGCCAACAAGTAATAATACAACTCTTGTACCACCTACAGAGTATTCCTCAGTAGATGAAATTAGTGCACACAACTTGGCACGCCTTTTTTCAGCACTGCTTGAGGAAGTTTCTGCTTCATCTACTTTTCCTAATAACGGCAATCACAGTGGCAATAACCATAATATAGTAGTAGATGAAGGAGAAAATTCATATTTCACAAATTCCCGGGTCTTTTCAAAGTTAGCTACAAAGTTGGCAAATTCACCATCTTCATCATTTTTACAAAGAATTTGTGGACCTGAGTATACTCAATTGGACTTGGATGAAATGGTTTTAGAATATTTGGTTACTAGAACTAATTATTCATTGAAATGATTTCGAGAAATTAAACAATAGAGATTAAGTAAATGAAGTAGAAAAAGCGCAAAATTTAATATCAACTGTTTAAAAGTAAAAAGAAACTAAGCTCACCATCTGAATGGATATTATTTGACATAAAAGACTCTGATTTGAAAAATAATAAGAAATATACACTGATAATAAAAAAAAGATTCATTGAATTGAAAAGCACAAGGCTGAAAATAATAAAAAGAGCAAAGACAAGACGAAAGCACAAAAACAACAGACAACTATCAATTAATGAATAACAAAAGAAAAGACAAAATAAAACGAATGACAATGAAGTAGATTGACTAGCTAGCTAGTAATCAAGCAAAATAGAAACCAAATAACAAAACAATAAAACAAAGATGCAAACTTGGTTGATTAAAAAAAAAATTATTTGTAAAACTCTTTTTTTTTTTTTTTTTTTTTTTTTTTTGGCTTAGACAAATTTGAAAACTCTTCTCAATCGTTCTTCTTTTTCATCATCCCTTTATGAGAATTTAACGAAGATGAAGACGATGTAATAACTGATGAGCTCTCGGTTCCAACTTCGGCACAAGCAGCGGTAGCGGGCTTTGGCTCAGAGTGGGGTGCTACAGTAGTCTCCTTCGGCTTCCAAAAGCAATGCCGTTCCAGAGCCTCACATAGTTTGTCCCGCGTAGGTGGTTTAGTGATGATGCTCGAAAAGTTTGATCTTCCTGCATTGGCTGCCTCATATCCGTAGTTTGTGACACAAACCACTGGCGTTTCAGTGTTTGAACTTGAAGTGCTGTGTATAATTCTAGCAATATCAGCACCACTGGTATGCGCAAATCTGAGCTCTGTAAAGATGATGTCAAACTTAACATCACCAGTAGCATACCGAATGGCATCGGCTGCGTCATTCACAGAAATAATTCGGCAATTCAAGCCCTTCAATAATGTCTCCATTGAATACCTCCAAACAGGATTACTCTCACAAATAAGTACAACTAAAGGTCGATAAGTGGGTGTAAATAGTAATTGAGATCCCTTCCTAGAAAGCTCGCGTCTTCTTTGAATTCGCATTAGCGCTGATCCGCGGGCTTCCTCTGTATCAGAATTAGAAGGTGATGGATCAAATACTTTAGGATATCTTTGTGACGTTGCTTGTTTCCGGAATTGTTCTCCAAGTTCAGGACTAGATTCCATATTGGAAAGTCGGCGGAAGCCCAACCCATGTGGAGAGCCAGGGGTTTGAACCTTCACATTTGCTGGGGGAGGCAGATATAATTCGCTCGATAAACCAGCGGTATTAGGAGATTGATTCGGAGAAGAAGCCAGGAAATTTGATCCAGGAAACTTTGACTGTTTGGAATCTATTGAAAGAGGAGAAGTTGACATGGTAGTGAGGGACATGCTTGGCCGCTTTTTGGTGGGATAGACTTTTCGATGCGGAGAAGATATACTAGAGGCGCTGCTTGGAGGTCCAGAGGAAACAGATGAAGTGGCTGTAATGATAGGTGAAAGGGAAATAGAAGATTGGGCAGAATGCGATCCCTGAGTGTTTGCTGAACCGCGGACAGGAGAAGTGTGTCGCGCAATAGCCATAGATGGAGAATCGGGCCGTTTGAATACTGTTGAGATGGACAATCCACGACTACGCTTTCCAGACTCACTGGCAACTGAGTTACGATGCTCCCAGTCTTTAGATTTAATT
This sequence comes from Geotrichum klebahnii, assembly GCA_030570935.1. Lineage (NCBI taxonomy): Eukaryota > Fungi > Ascomycota > Dipodascomycetes > Dipodascales > Dipodascaceae > Geotrichum > Geotrichum klebahnii. Next base: position 38,578 of record JAJLWW010000088.1, read on the forward strand.
CTCGAAAGTGTGTCTTTATTTGCTTTATCAAGCATAGGCAAGTTTTTGAACGCAAAACTGCCAAAGTCATCATTAGCAACAGGTTCAGAAAGACGACGGTTCCTACTATCTCGAACATGTGGAGGGATATGCAGTGGGAGCTTTGCACGGGTGTCTTTGCGGCCAGCCAGACCAGAAAGCATGCCTGCAGATTCGGTACTGCCAGCACGACTAGATCGTCCAGACTGAGAGCCATCATCACTGTAGCTGGTTTCGCTTTTATGAACAGACTCATCCTCATCTTGGGGAAGAGCATCATCAGGAAAAGCTTGAAATTCAGCACCACGAGAGTCAAAATAATCTGTACTCTCAGGGTCCTCAACCAATGGTATAAACGATGCCTCTTCATCCCACAAAGTGTCCCAGTTAATTCCGTGAAAAAATGGATGAGCACGAATTTCCTCAGCTCCTCCTTTAGCTCCAATTCGTTCTTCCTGGTTCGAACACAACAGTTTCTCAATGAGATCCCGGGCATCGTCAGAAATTTGGGGTATTTCTATAGAATCACTTAGGTCAGATTCGTCTAAAGATGGCCATTGAATATTGTGTTGCAGAATGTTTTCAAAAACAAGCTCTGGAGTCTCGGCATGGAATGGGGGATATCCATACAAAAATTCAAACAAAATGCATCCGGTTGACCACCAATCTGACATTTCGTCTTGGCCAACACCTCGGATTGTTTCCGGAGCCAAATAGTCTGGAGTTCCCACAAATTTGCGCGTAGTATCACCAGGATCAAATAATGGAATAGTTTTGGTGATAACATTGTTTGGAGTAGCTGACACCCCAGTACTTCCTAAGGAACCTCCGTTGTCACTGGAATTAGAAGAAATACTCTCTTCATCAGCCCGAATCAACTTGCTTGATTCCAACAAGATAGATGCGTTGAATAAAGCTTCACCCGTCGAACTATTGTTTGATTCTGATCTAGAAAGAGTTGGACGACGGTCCTTCACTTTGGAATGCAGATTAAAATATTCAGGAACCAAACTAATTGCAGAATCTAAAAGTGGATTGGTAAACCCACTAACAGAGCCAGTACTTGAGGTACTACTTGGTCGAGTTACCTCAGGATTTGTGATTGATTTGGCTAAAGGTTTTGGCTGCATTATATTGCCACTACTTCCACTATCAAATCCAGAGGAACCTTCAACGACAGATTGTTGATGGGTATGACGGCCAACGAGACCCATTCGCGAGAGACCAAAGTCAGTTAGTTTCAAATGACCGTCCTGATTAATCAAAAGATTATCAGGCTTCAAGTCTCGATGAACAATACCCTTCTTGTGCAAATCTTCTACACCTAATACTACTTCTGCAATATACTTCTGAGCCCACTCTTCTGGTAAGCCTCCGAGAACCTTGACCAAAGCTGCACAATCTCCACCGTTCAAATACTCCATAACAAGATAGAGGTAATTTCTACTTTGAAAAGTAAAAAACAGTTTGGCCACGAACGGGCTTTCAGATTGAGACATCATAATAGCACGCTCTGCTCGAACATTCATTACCTGATTTTTAGCAATCATGTCTGCCTTTTTCAACACTTTAATAGCGAAGTAATCTCCAGTATTCTTCTTCTTAGCTAGATATACACTACCAAAAGCACCTTTACTAATAGCAGTAATAATTTCATAGTCTTTAATGCTTGGAGGTGCTGGCTTAGGTGGGAATATCGTTGAAGTAAGTAAAGGAGAAACGGGAACTCGCGGAATGTCGGAAGCAACTGATGATTGTCTTCGGTGATTCAGGGCATCAAAAGGATATCCACTGTCATGAGGGAAAATAAGAGGTGATGATAACGGAGTGGAAGGAGACTGAGCAGTTTCAGAGGGAGCAGTATGGATTCTGTTTCGCTGTATACTCGTCCACGCAGTAGGCGCTCCCTGAAAAGACGAAGACGAAACTGTCGACAAATTTGAGAAACTCTTTTTCTTTTGCATTCGATTGTATGCCAAATTTGAATTCAAATCTAAATCAGCAAGCTGAAATTCCAAAGCCTCAGGGGGTTCCAAAGTAGGAGCCCGCTCAAGCCGAGCGGTTGAGTCGCCAGATCGGGGACGATTTGGGATAGAGGGGGTTGAAGATGCAATAGAGTCGGACAAAAGAGACTTAGGAGTAATGGATCGAGTTTGCACCGAGCCACTTCGAGGATCAGCATATTCCGTTCCATATGTACTATTATGACGCGATATAAGACTAGGAGGGTGTCTTGAGCTGGATGCAGATGCTGTTGGTAAAGCATCAGAATTCAGGTATGACTCTGAAAATAAACTACTGTTGTCGTCAATATCAGTGTCATCTCCATCCTCGTTATCCCCTTCAACTTCCTCCTCTGCTTCTTCAATACTTTGGTAGATGGATTCATCATTTTGACGCTGTAAGGTTGCTTTCTCAATAGTATCCTCAATTGCAGCCGAGACCATGACCTCGCTTTCGTGCCTGATAGTTTCAAAGTAAGTTATCGTATTCCCTAGTCGCAGAGCTGCGTCCACTTTTTGTCTCGCATACTTGACAGTATCTTCGCACAACAAAGCAAGGGCAGAGTCTTCAACATTGGGGGTTATCCAATTGAGCACACAATGTATTCTAGACTCGCTTTGGGGGGAATGAATTCGGCCTTCCACATTAGTAGCCGTGTGCTCTACACGGATTTCAGGACTATTAATCTCAACAGCCAAATCACATAATTCGATAAGAAGTTCCATCAGTTTGACGGGAGAACGTTTTGGTAAATTGAATGACTTTACAAGCATGCGTTTTGAGGCTGAACCCAGTTGTGACGTAATTCTGGGAGACCGAGGTGGAGACGAAGTTTCAGACAGAGGTGACTGAGTAGATAGTGGAATAGAAATACCTCTGTATTCTAACTTTGGCGTAGAGTGACTGGATGTACGAGAAGATATAGAAGATATTGAGGAAGACGAAGTAGATGTAGTCATGGGGATGGAGGAAACTGGAGTAGAAGAGGGAGGAGGATCCGGATTAGGCTGAGCTTTATCCAATAAAGCTAAAAGATGGGTAATTGTAGTTCTTTGATCTATAAGATTTTCATGAGCCGAGTCTAAATCACTTTGAGTTTTGTGTTCCACGAGACAAATTTCGGAATGTCGCTCAAACCACCATGTTGGCACATGGCGCTCACAAATGCGGCATAGTTCATATGGTGGAGTGGGAACTGCATCGGAGTCAGAAATCACGGCTTCTGAAAGTTCCTCTAAAAATGAAACTAATATATTGACTCCAAAGCCAAGTGTGTGAACAAGTTTGAAGGAAAGATCCACACTTAATGGTTTTGGTGGGATATAAGGACGAATAATCCACATAGTCTATCAGGTTAGTAATTGCAAACGAGGAAATGATAGTGCTGGAACTTACATGACTTGGGTTTCCTGTGCTATGATCATAAATTAAAACACCTTGACCCTCCATCTCCAGTAGATCATCAATATCACCAATTAGGGGAGACTTTGCACGCTCAGATAAAGTGGAAATATTCATTCGTTGCCAGTCAGCCCCAGAGAATGTAGGTGAATGTTCCGGAGAAGACATGTCATAGCTTTCTGGATTTGGAGTTGGGATGGGAGATGATGAAGCAACTGAATAGCTTCTCTCAGGAACGGGACTATGCAAAGCAGATAATCGAAGGTCTGAATAAGAGGAGTGAATTGAGGAACGTCCAATATCAGATACTCCATGTGCAGGGGAAAATGAAAGATGGGCTTGAATGTCTTGATGTTCTAAGGTCGATAGATTTTGACTACTAATACTTCTGGAAGTAAGATGAGAACAAAGGTGCTTAGCCTTTTGAGTCACAAAACGGACCCGATAACTAGATTCATCAGATTTCATAACTTCAGTAGCACGAAGAAAAACATCCTTGTCATTCTCATCTCCTACTACAATAGTCGATGCGGGCTTATTTATCAATTCATTGACGGAGGTTCTAAATTGAAAAGTTAGCAATTGATACGTAGTGTAGAGAGGATACATACCCTACGATATCTTCCCAGTTACTACTCAAATGGCGAATCAGGCCATCGATACTAAGCTCAAGGACTAGATTTTCATTTTTACTAGCGGCAAACTTGAGGTCGTCATTTTCTCTACCAGAACTATCAGTAGAACCACCATCCGCATCATCTCCAGGCGAACGAGGGCCATTGTCCAGATTTGATATTGAAATTTGAGAATCCGATGTGTCTGCAGGGGACGAACGCTGATCAAGAGATGCTTTCATCTGATTTAAAGGCAAGCGATTCCTCAGAGATGTTGTGATTGTTGAAGGGTAGTAGGATTCGGGATTTGGATTAAAGGAAGAAGAAGCTGATTGAAAGGATATATCGGAATCATTTGAAGGAGTACTTGATCGAGAAATTGGGCCCATGGGTCCTAAAAGCTTTCTGCCCTTACTCGAAGAAACAGCATCGGGATTTTGCTGAATATTATGTATGTGAGAAGTGGGTAAAGGTACGGAATGCTTAAACGATCCCACAGCAGTTGCGCTCGAAAGGGCCGACGTGGATCCAGAAGCGGGTAGGACTTTTGGAGCGTTTTGTATAAAAGAGAGAGGGGAGTCTAAAACTGGAGTGCGCTTTTGATTGATGCTATTACTTCTGCTACTGGAGTTGCTTGTAGCTTGAGAGTTTGTTGGACTTGAAATATTTGATTGAGTCGTAGGTGGTTTTGTGGAAGTGGTGGGCCTGGTTTGATGCAATGAAGCTTGTCGAGAGAGAGATGCAGATGAGAGGGGAGAAGGTTTGTGAGAGCTAGTTGAGGATGGGTTATGAGGAGGTGGAGATGGTGGAGAAGGGGAATTCAAGTCTCGAGAAAACATCCGGACTAGAAGAACCACCTACCCTGTTTCCAGGCGTACTTAAGTGCTATCTGATGCTCAATATGAAAACAGGCTATAATAGCGAAACCGTCAGTCAGTAATGCCAAGCGAAAAGACAGAGAGCGCGAGAGAGATAGGTGAAGCAGTAGGCGAGGTTGGAGAATTAAACTAATTAGAAGTAGTGAGAGAAGACAAGGAAACTAAAAAGAGGTTCAAAAATCTTAGAAAATCTCCATCAAAAATGCGAAGGGAAAAAAACAGGGAATCCTACCTATATAAAACCAACTACGTAAAAAACAAAAAAAAAAATTAAAAAATTAAAAAAGAAAACGATTATCTTTTTCAGGAAGATTACAGATTTGCGTATTTCAAAATCACTATTATGGAAAACACGAGGAACAAAGGTGACGATTCCACAAAAGCAGCATTCATTGTCAAGGGCTTTGCCTAAAGGGTTTAAAAAGGGGTGAATGCTGAGATTGGAAGCTTCAAGATTGAATGACTCTGAAGGGCCTTTTAAGGAGAAGAAGAAGGAGAAGAAGAAGGAGAAGAAGGAAGGAAATGAAAGGAAGAAAAGGCGAATAAATATTTTTATTTTAGATTTTCTCTCGTAGTTTGATGGACCATGACACTCTCGCTGTTGTCGTTTTCGTGGTTCTGAGTGCGTGGGAGTGTGTGCCCCTCGTAAAAAATCCATTTAATGAATGATTTGGCTGGGGTACGGGTAGATAGAGAATCACTATACAAGGGTTTTATTACTTTTTATTTTATCAAGAGATAAAAGGAACGAGATTGAATTGAGTTTGTCGAGGAAATTTGGCTCTGATTCCTTGGTTGGCAACAGGGTTTCCAGGTAAACACAGGCCCCAGATACAGAAATAGCATCACTATACAACAGGTCTGGTAGGCACGTTCCGAGCATAGAAATCACTATAAAAAGTCAAGCGATTTTATCATCTGGGGGTGTGGGTGAGGGACACCTGACAATGCGTGTATGTAAGCACCTGATACTGTGTTATGTCATAGTGTTACATTTAGTCATGTGATCTATGACACAAGGGTTAGGAGGTGGTTTGGTCAGCGGCCAAAAATGGAATTTTTATTTTATTTTTTATATTTTTAATGACGGGAAAAAGCAACGAAAAGGCAACTGGAACGTACAAAGTTTACTAAAAAACCTTTCCAGTGCTGCCACGGGAGAATTGGAGCAGGGGCAATTAGACATGACAGGCGTAGACGTAGGCAACCGACGTAGGCCACAACGTAGGTCTTTCAATCTCTACGTAGGGGTGGACGTAGGCTTTAAGGGCAGAGGCTTAGGAGTGTACGCAATAATAAAACCCCACCATCTGAACCAACAACACAATAACAAAAATCAATTCCATCCTTGATTGAAGTTAAGTAAATTCATGATTTTAATCTTTTACCATAGAACGGAGCTATTTTTTGACAACTAATGATAATAATAAAAAGTCAGGCTGTTTCCAACAAAAGTGCACAGTCTGTTGCTCCCGTAAGATCATCCTACCGAAGTCAAAGTTTAATAAATGAAAAAAAGTCAAAAGTCAAAAGTCATCAAAGTCAGAGACCAATATATTAATTATCATGTCCATGTGTTTATGTCTTCTGGGAATAAAGTCTAGACCTTAAAATATTAGCTCACTAAAAATATATCACACCTTCGTCAAACATGGAATATCGTCTCATAACCTAAAGCATGGATACCAGATTGTACCATCAAACTGAAAATCCAATGGATCTGACCTTTGTCTGCAGATTGCGGCCCCCTCGAGTCTAGATTACTTGTAACGTCAACTAAAGGGTCATCATGGGCTCATCTTGTCTGCCTACAGATTAATTGAATGAATCATCCTTAAATTGAATAAACCTGAATTAAAACCTCATTTTAAACCAGACGCAGAGATATGCTTATTATATAAAAGTATGTGTGCCCTCTCGGCTGGTTCCGTCATTTTGAATACCAAATGATGAAATTCACTCGTTTAAACTACTTGTGGATAATAGCAGAAGCAAACATGAAATTAACAATCTACGAAACATGAATATTTTAGTTTGCAACACTCCATGCCCTGCCTGTCGTCCCTCATGATGCAGACATTTTGGACCTTAATCTTATCCGCCTATTCATGTATTTTATATTATACATAATGTAAGATAATATAATATAAACACACATAAATCTGATGATGAGGAAGAAGATAATGATTATGATATGAATCCTTTTATTTCTTGACGTCGTCGCTTTTGGTTTCCTTAGCCGCAGAGGAAGATGAAGAGGGATTAGCGGAACGGTACTTGGGCTGTCGCTCGTATGCGTTTGGGCTAGCAGCACGGGCCTGCTGACGCAGTTTCTTTTCCTTCAAACGAGCTTGACGGCGTTGAGCAGCAGAAGCAGCATGGTCATGATTACAACTACTGCCATCACCGTGATCATGATGAGTAGCAACACCTTCGTCACTTTCTTCATCGCCACTCTTTTTATCGTCACTCTTATTCTTCTTGGAAATTGGCTGTTTCTTGGCCTCATCACCAAACCCACCAAAATCAGAATCAGATTCCGATTCCGATGACGACGATGATGACGACTCTGAACTGGACTCTCCAAATGCTCGGTTCTTATGGAAAATACAGCATACCTTGGACTTTTTTCTATTCAAATGCTCGTTATCAATAACATCTTCCGTCCACCTTACAGCAGGTCGTGAACTAGTCGTCGACTCCTCCTCTCCTGCATTTAAATGTAGTTCTAATGGAGGACCAGCTACCGCTGAATCGGCAATAACTGTTGTGACTGAAGAATAGGTTGAAGGTGAGTGAATTCGACTCATTGTGTGCGATTATAAATGGATTGTATTAGTCTAAAAGGCCGGAATTTTCGCTTTATTTTTTTTTTGTTTTTTATTAATGGGAGTATGGGCACCAGCTGTTGAAGAGTTGTAGTGCGAGGGAGAAAAAAAAATGCGAATTGATTTATGAGCAGCAGCTAAACTCTCTATGATTTCGGTATTTGAAAAGCAAACCAGAGGATTAAAATTCGGACGCTGAAGTTGCAAAAATCGTAAATGTTAAATCAAGAGTAACGTTATCGATTTTAAAATACATATATATAAGAAAGAAGAGGTAAGGAAAAAGAGAAGAGAAGAAGGTGAAGAAATATTAAAATAACATACAAAAAAAGTGGTATTATTCACGGGCAGCTTTCAAAAAATTGCCGCTTTATGGATTTTTTTTTGTATTCAAAACTTGTTAAATTTGAACCAACAAAATAGTTTCAATTAAAACTGTTTTATAACAACTAAAAGGATCAAATACTGACTTGAAATAAACAGAAAATAAATAAGAGCAAAAAAGAGAAGAAGGGAGAAGACTGGAGAAACATTGAGAAGGTTTGAAAAAAAAAATATGAAATCTAAATCCAGTATATGTTCACGTGACCATTGGAAATACCATATCGCTTCTTAGCACCCATTTGGCCCCACTGGTGACCAGTGCTCCTTCGTGCAAAAGACAGTCCTGGCCATGCTTATGAAGTAGTAAAGTCCCCTTCTCTAGCTGCACTTCTATGGCATTGACTGTATTGTTGGTCCCTCCCTCTTTACTTTTAGACTTTCCCTTGCTTGTACCAACGGGTACTCCAATCTCAGGATAAAACATTGTTGCACCGCCTGACACCTCTCCTTCAGCTTCTCCTGTCAAGTATATCAGTAAAGTCCATCTCGTAACTCCTCGCTTTACTGCTATCTTATCTGGATTCGTCGTACAGTCTTCGACTTGCACAAACACACTTTCATCGTAGTGCTGGCCAAAGTAGTGGCCAGGACGATATCTGTAGACCCTGAAGTTCTCGTTTAACCCAATACAATTGTCAAATAATTCTTTTATCATCTCAGCGGTTTCAGTGTCGTCTGAATCTTGCTGAAGTGTTAATGCTTCCCGTAGTGAAGCCCATAGTAGCCGTGCAGCAACACGATCAACCATAACTGCTCGATCATTAACCCTGGCAGCGTAGTTCTTTCGAGGAGGCATTTCTGTAGTGCTGAACTCTATCTTCTTGTTACCACCAGGCTGCTCAACAGTACAAGCCCCCTCTACAGATGGCGTACCACTCTTTTTATTTTTCTTTCCTGCACTTTTGATCTCTTCTGTGTTTCCACGCTTTTTGCCCCCAGTTAAAGGAGGTGAAGGCAACTGCTGTGATGAGTCGTCGAGATAAGTCAAGAACCACCGAATGAGATCATCACAGACCTTGGAACTAAAAAACTTGGGTAATGTATATATTTGCCCTTGGATCAAAGTATTAACAGCTTGATGTTCTCGTGGCTTGAATTGGTGATAAGATAAAGGCCAATCGTAGGTACACGAATGTGGTGGCTGGTAAGCAGCATTTTCTAATTCAACCTTGCCTCCTCGGCCAATCTTTTTCTCTTTCGGTGGCATTTAGTAAGGTATTCCTAAGGCGAGAAGAGAAGGTAGAAATGTTTTCATTTCTTTGTGGCTTGAAAGCAAAAAAAAAAAAAAAAAAAAAAAAAGTTGTTGCAAATCACATAATTTTGGTGAAAAATTTCTATTCTCAAAAAAAGTCTCTTCGAAAATTGGTGTCAAGAAGTCAAATCAAGACCAATTGATTCTCAAAACTAAACTCTGCTGAAATAAAGTACAATACAATACAATGCCGGTATCTTAATATTTGTAGCGTTCAAGAACGAGTTTTACCAGGTGATGAGACGTCTCAATGCTTGAGCTTTGCTATAGGAAATTTGTCATATAAAAGTAATGCAAGTCCCAGTTATCTCCGTATTTGAATGCGGCGCACTAACACACCTGGGTAATATGAGATATTACTTTACTGTGGCAGGGGAGAATGATATCATCATAAACTTTTTTCTCAAGTTGAGGGCTAATTGGTTCGTCCCTTACAAATAGGAATCGCAATTCTGTGGCTTGACCCTCGGTGGTGTGAGTGCCGTGGCAATTGACTTTCTATAAATACCAAGGAACTGGGCTAATAATCCATTTCACTCTTCAAATTGGTTCAACTCAATTCAAAAAAGAATAAGAAGAGAACAGTTAAATTTAATCCAAAATGGAATATACAAAGTATGCTCTTGCTGTTACTGGCAAATTCATGTACTTAATTTTTCCTACTAACCTTTTTTCAAAGCTTAGGAGCTTCTGGATTAAAGATCTCAAAGGTCATTCTCGGATGCATGTCATATGGATCTAAAAAATGGGCACCTTGGGTTGAAGATGATGAGGAAAAAATCTTTACTGTTATGAAAGCTGCTTACGATGCTGGAGTTCGAACCTTCGACACTGCAAACGTTTACTCAGGAGGCCTGTCTGAGATTCTCGTCAACAAGTTTATTAAGCGCTACGATATTCCACGAGAAAAGCTGGTCATTATTTCGAAATGTCACTTTTACACTGGTGACCCAGAATCCGCAGTTAGATCTCAGGATCTTGAGTCTGTTGAATATCTTAACCAGTTTGGTTTGTCTCGCCGTAACATTATAGATTCTGTCGCACAATCTGTTGAACGCCTTGGAACATACATCGACGTGTTGTTGATTCACCGATATGATCCAACCTCTCCTCCCGAAGAAACTATGGAAGCACTTCACGATGTTGTGAAATCCGGTTCTGTGCGGTACATTGGTGCCTCCAGTATGCGGGCCTATCAGTTTGTTCAACTCCAAAACATTGCTGAATCACGTCATTGGACCAAATTTATTGCAATGGAAAACCTTTACAATCTGGCCTATCGTGAAGAGGAACGTGAAATGATCCCTTACTGTAACGAGACAGGTGTTGGTTTGATTCCATGGTCCCCAATTTCACAGGGTACCTTGGCTCGTCCTTGGGGAACCAGTACTGTACGATCAGAATCTAAGCATGGCGGTTATGCTGAAGTTCATCCCTCTACAAAGGAGATTGTTAACCGGGTTGAGACTGTAGCTAAGGAGCATGATGTTTCCATGGCCACAGTAGCAATTGCTTGGACTATAGCAAAGGGTACCAATCCAATTGTAGGTGTCAGCAATGTTAAGTATCTCAATGATGCTGTGGCTGGTGTTAAATTGAAATTGACTGAGAAAGAGATTCAGTATCTCGAAGAGCCTTACACCCCTTTGCCTGTTTTTGGTATTGCTTGATTCATCTTTACCAAGATATACGTAAAGAATTTTCTTCAAGATTAAATAAATGGATGTAGAAATTGAAAATGCTTAAGTGAATGTGGTAGAACTTTGGCCAATTTGATATTCTACTGGCAAAGAAATTAAAATACTTGTAAAACTTGTTTTTAATTTTGAGGAAAAGCAATTGTATCGGGTAGTTAAGTTTTTTCATTGTATGATCTACTGGCGTTATACTTAAGCTATGTTTAAGGTAGCTGCTGATTGATAAGATGACAACTATTTACTCGGATATGACTTCAAATTGGATATGAAGTCAAGTTCCAAACCAAGATTTCCGCAACTCACGAAAATGAAGGACATGCTCATTTGATAACTCATTTGAGAAGAAAGCTATAGTCAAACAAAATCGAAATATTAAAATTTCAAGTCGTGACCAATAGAAAAGGTAGAAATCAATTATCCCCATGATCATGCTCATGATTATGATCATTTTAAAAGTAGCCCCCCACTCTTTTAATGTACCTATTTTTTATATGTCAAAACTGTATAAAGTTTTTGATTTCCTTACCTATTTCAGTTAAGCTTTGCACTTTGCTATGTCAAGCAAGATCTGCTGTTCCATATTGGCAGGATTGACATCTCACAACAGACAATTGAAGACTCAGAATTACAGGACTTTATTAGAATTGGATTTTCCAAATTGAATTATTGGCATTATATGCGAGAAAATGTTGAACAGAGCGGTGATATGAAAAAATCGTATAATAATATTAATTTAAGTAAATGAAATGGTACACATTTCTTTATTTGTATAGTTTTTATTCTTACAAACGTAACTTCATGGCAGAATATGAAATCATTCTCGTTTCTTTTTGCATTTAATTAAATGTAGTCGACGTGTAAAGCTTGACCAAGATTTTCAAGTAACGACTTGCCAATTCACTATCTCATATGTTAAAATGATATTCCATACAAAACATAGAAATTAACAGATTTACCTAGTGAGTTACGATGCACTCTTTATTACGCACTGGAAATACTTGACTTGTTTTAAAAACTTCCCCAACTATGGTATATATATTAGATCGAAATAAATTTATATTACCACTCATTTAATTGTTGTCTCTGGTATAACAAACTTTATAAGTGGACTAAACTAAAATCAATAAAGCATTGGGGTTTTATAGTAAAGAATAAAATAAGTAAATGATGTTTGTCTCAAGTAAATCTATGGATTGACTTCTTGATAATATGATCCTAATTTATCTCCCACACATGTATGAAAAGTATTTGAGGGAAAAAAGACATGAGAATATAACAATTTTATGTATCGAAATCTTCAAATTGTAATAATTTAATCTGTAAAAGTATTGTACAGACTTGATTTGAAGATATTGTGGAGGATCATCATCGACGGCCAGTGATATTTACAAAGAGGTTAAGCCAGAATTACATCTATTTTTTTTTTTCTAAATAGATCTAAATATGATTGTGACCCCTATGTCTAATTCAAATGTATGTTAAGTTGTTCTCATACAATTTTTTTACTTTGTCTAGATTTCATCTAATGACAACCCATCTATAGGGAATGGCCTGTTAAGCTCCATTCTAGGTAGAATCACAAAGAGAAGAGCAAAACTAAAAATAAACCGCTTCCCAAGCTTCAAAGATTCTATGAGTAATGAGGTATGAAATAAAAAAACACAAAATTAAGATAAAATAGCCCATTTTTAATCATTTTGCAAAGGGAATTTGATGCCATTAAACCTTCTGTTAAAAACCAACCTTTTAGGAAAAGCATAAATTTCCCTTGTAGCTCAGTTGGTAGAGCGTTCGGCTTTTAAGACTCAAAAGTCGACCGAAATGTCCAGGGTTCGAGCCCCTGCAGGGGAGCAGTCTTTTTGACGTCTGTGTTTTAGTTCAGATGTGAACGGACTTACCTTAATTTTTGAGGTTTATGCTTTTGATCAGGCTGAAAACTAGAGTTTGGGATTGTGGTTTAGTGGGGGTTTTCATTATTATCATTTTTGGCTCATAAGTTTTCATGAAATAGAGGAAAATTCAAAATTATTTCAACATGAAACTAAATATACTCAAAGAAATCATCAAGAAAAGTCAACATCCATTAATTCATAGGAAAATATTTAAAGAAACAAAAAAAGGACATATATCTACATACATCTACATTTTAAACATACAAAACAAAACCCTCTACATCTTGGGACCAGGAAGTGGCTCTTCTGGAACCTCAACTTTCTCGCCAGGAATGACAACAGTCAAACCTGCAGGGCCCTTGAAATGCTTGCGGCCATAGAAAGCATACCAGCCACCGGAAATTGCAACAAAACCCATGAAAACTACAGAAGCGTAGTTCATAGTCTGAGGGGTGACAGGAATTGCGGTTGGCATGCAGAATAAGACAACTGCAAGAACAATCCAGAGACAAGTGATGATATTAAGAGGAACTCCAAGCTTACCAAGAGAAAAAGGAGCGTTGGCAACATGCTTGCGACCATGTACAAGAGAAATGAAAATGGGAAGTGCGTATGAAGCAGACAGACAAATAGTGGCAACACCAGTAAAAGCATTGAAAGCAGCAGAAGATCCAAAATAAATAAGACCCAACAAAGAGCATACAGTAGAGGAAAGAAGAAGACCCCAAACTGGCACCCCAAGGTTGGTATCAACTTTAGACCAGATAGAAGAACCAGGAATGGCACCATCACGAGCAAAAGCATAAGTACATCTAGATGCAGCAGTGAGTGCTCCAACACCAGCAAACATGAGAATTCCAAGAAGCAAAAACAAAAGACCAAAGCCGCCGCCAGGAGATCCAGTAGCCAGCTTGAATAAAAGGCCAATTGGCATGCCACCAGGAGCAGCTAGCAAGATATCGACTTTAGGGAGAACAAAAAGAACAGGGAGCAGGTAAACAATACCAGTAAGACCAGCAGCGGCAACAGAAAGTACCATTCCCTTAGGAACTTCGCGCTCGGGGTTTTGTACTTCCTCACACATAGATGCAACCATTCCGTATCCAGTCAAAGTGTAAGCAGCCTGGAGCAATCCAACGAAGAAAGCCCAGCCACTAGGCCAGCCAGAAGAAGATGCGTCGAAGTGACCAAAAACATACTTGGCTTCATGACGAGTAGGGGTCATGACACTGAGCACAATGAGAATGATAAGAACAGAAGCAGCAGTCCAATAAACACAAACAGTGTTAATAAGAGTAAGGAATCGAGATCCAAACAGATTTACCATGGTCGTCACAAACATAACTGCCCAAAACATCAGGACTGTTTGCCAAGCATTGGGAGCCCAATCCTCGCGCCATAGGGTAATGGCAGAAAGAATAAGCTGTCCGCCAGAGAAATTGATGGAGGTTGTTACAGTCCAATTTCCAACAAGTGTAAGCCAACCAGTGACCCAGGAGTTGATTGGGGCCCATTTCGGTGATGAAAGCATGGCACTCCACTATAAATACAGTGTTAGATATTTTATGATACTTTGAAAGAATATAACCGCCTTGACTTACATAGTAAACTCCTCCAGAGGTGGGGTATACAGAGCCTGATGTTTGTTAGTTATAATATCGCCAGAATTTAATGAAAAGAAATACTTACAAATTTCAGCTAAAGAAGAAGCAATAGCTAAGGAAATAAGAGAGACCAAACACCATCCCCAAAAGATAGTGACACACTGGCCATCAGTGAGACCAATACTCATTGTAGTACTGAGACCAAATGGAACAGCCTGAAAATTCGTGTTAATAAAGGGAAAAAAATCATTTATTTGGATTACCTACCATAATTGCAAAACTGAGACCAAGAATAGCCATCATGGATAGTTTTCTTGGAAGTTCTTGTTTGTATCCAAGCTCAGCTAGCTGAGCTTCTTCTCTAGCCATAAAGCTTGTGGTGGTTGGTACTTTTTCTACGTCCATAGTTGAATATTAGAGTGTCCAAAATGTTGAAATAGAGATATCAAATAAAGCAAATATTGAAAAAGAGAAAGAAAGATAAAAGAAAAAAAACCAGATTATCAGTGGGCCGCGTCCTTATTATATACATTCAGGATTTGTACTTTGACAAGGTAAGAATCAACACCATGAGATTATCAGTTGACTGAGAGGTTAGTAGGATACACTGACCTATGATATTTGCAAAACATAATCGATAAGGTCATTGCCTAATCTTCGTGGGGAGGTTGTGACCATTAGCTTACACGGGCCAGTGATAGACCAAAAATGCCAGGTCATGAACTCATGGAGGGGCCCCTCTTAGGCAAATGGCCGTTTACTCAGTTAAGAATCCAGGAAGGATAGCAGATTATTCCAAAATCCGTAATGCAATGCAGTCAATATCTGCCTTGCTGTCGATACTGTTTTCAATACTGTTTTAAATACTGTTTTCAATACTTGGATTAATATTATGATACTCAATAAGCGCCCTGCCAAAGTGACCGCGGAATGAGATGTCGAATGCGGTTAATGTAGAGCGTTCGATTTGTCCTATCGGATAGCGTGGTCCATCTTAATTGTCGTTTCCGGACGTGGGCTGTGATTAATTTACAGTTTCTTTTTGATAAAGTGACTGCTTTAGGTATTATGCCCCCGAAATTCTTTGATTTCAAGACTCACAAATTGGGAGCTTATCTGGTACAAGATTGCAGTAAGAAAGCTTAACTTGAACAAAATTTTATAGCCAAAATTCAAGTTATAGCTGGGATTTATAGCAAATCAGAAACGAATGTTTTTTTCTCCCTGAAAATTATTTCTGCATGGTAAAATAATTTCTTAAAAAACTTTGATTATGAGTAAAATGTATACAACGCCTTTTAATCTTCTACCTCATCTGTCCACAAAATGGAATATTAAACAGTTTTATTTTATGAAAAGTGCAAAATTTTGGTTATTTGATGTGCCAGGTGCCGTACTACTGATACCACTATCATGGCGCTTAATCGTTTTGTTTGACAATAATACCAGATACAGACGAAAACCCAACACAGGAATCCCCATGTTGCTACATGGGAATCGATAAAAGTTGTCAAACTGCTGAGCTATTTAATTTATCATCTCAAGCGCTCCCGTGTATCGCTAATGTCACTGTGTAATGACTTCATTATCATCAAGACCCATGTTAATATTTCCCGATGTAAATGCTCATTAAACACGGGTTTGCCTTTTGTGACGCAACATCATCTAATGGAAAAACATTACTCCCCCGACATTCCAAACACTTTTGAATTGTAATATAGGTTTTTTAGCATTACCTTTAATTTTTAGTTTGAAATCTTCATTACTTTCAATTTGTATGATTGTAACAGTCTTCTTGAATCTGTGAAAGTCATTCCTAGATGATTGTTGTGAGCTGAATGGCATTTTGCAAGGCAAGATTTCGTTCTAAAATATGCAACTTCTAAAATCTTGTTCAATACTTTTCATAGTTTATGAGGTCTTAATATCAAAAAGGTAGACACGCAATAGTTTCTATTTGTCTTCCAGTTTGATGAGTGCTGAATGTTTCTCCGTCTGTCAACAGCCACAGGTTGAATCACTTCCTGTTAGGCTGAGGCGGTCCCAGACACTTTGCAGTTATTCAAGATCTCCTTTACAAATAATTTCTGAAGAATCACCAACTGGTGCTCGAGAAATTTTTGAGCACTATGAAGCAGTTTTTCTTGAGCCTTCACCCGAAGTTTCAATCCAAATATTTCCGCTTCACGAGAATAGACTACAATTTGAAAAACAAGAATCTCAATTCCATGAGCTTTTAAACAACCATTTCATTCACAGACATCCTTCTCAAATAGATCATACTTTGGCATTGGAAGAAAGAGCTACTTTAAGTCGACATCTTCCAAGGTAAGCTTTTAAAGTTGATTTAAACTAATTCTAATTCTAATTCTAAATAGAAATGTATCAATTCGGTACGCAGTGCAAAAAGGACGTGAAGCACTAATGAGAAGAAAGTTAGGATTTTCAAATGCAGATGAAGATGATGGGTTTTCAATGTGATTCACGCTTTATTTCACTAAGAAATTATACGTGTAGAAATAATCCGCAACTGTATCTTGAAAGCCTTTCCTTTTTATGATTTCAGATTTTTATTAAGGTGGCTAGCAAAATCTCAGTAAAGCTTGGTTGATAAATGTAACAAGACTTATCTTGGAAATGAAGCTTGAATCAGCATTTAGAAAGTTTAGTAGTAACTTTTGAAAGTATTTTATTAATCGGGCCAATAATTAAATTCAGGTTTCAAAACTGTAATAAAATTCCAATGGTCAAGGTAAAAATTCAAGTGCAGAAGATGATTAAAAGTGCTCTCTTTGAGAGGTTTATTTCCAGTAAATCTCTTAAGATAGTTTTTTATTCTATGACAGGTGATCCAAAAGCAAATTCCTAGAAAAACATGAGGGTTATCCGTTTATAAAATGTATTAATATAATGTAATTCTTGCTTTAAAAGTGAAGATATCCCGAGTAAACAGAACACAAGGTTGTTAATTAATCTTTAAAAAAACACGGAGATGATGCCAACGCTGTAATTGTTTTTGGTATCTTTGCCATATAAAAATACTAATGTACATAGAAACAAACCCGTGTGAATATTCTGTGTGATAGTGATGTAGATTCTATCCTATTACATTCTTATGATGTGATAGAAAAATAAGAAAGATAAGGTGAATATTATAATGATTAAAATAAATTTAATTGGACCGATATAACTAAATGCAAGTACCAGGATATGTTATTTTATTTAATTGCGATTTTTTCTCTTAAATTTCTGAAATTTACATTAAAAAAAGGAGTTTATTTTGACCAAACAATTCATTCAACCTTTAGAGATTAAGCAGCTTTGGTTTAGTATAAACAATGAGAAACTTTCCATATTAATTTGAAGGCCCAGGATATGAAATCAAGCTCGTTTCTTAAAGAAATACGAACAACTTCTGGAGTATCACAGTTTACAATTTTAAGTCACTTGACAGGATGGTACTTTTGATATAGCCATCATTATCAATCAATTTTGACTTTGTATAGATGCTTTTGATTTTTCCAACAAGCAAAGAGAAAGTCAAATATAAACAATCGTGGGTTATGGATATTTAACTTCATTTACAAATTCCTTATTGTAGATTATTTTGTTGTTGAAAATGTAAAACGATGCCTACGTCCTAATCAATTATCAAGCAGAAAAGATATGAAGTATTTCCACATTATCAGTATTCTCATAAAACATTGTTATTCTAGATTATCTTTATCCACATTTTGGTTTTTGAATCTTGATAGCCTATTCTAAAGGCCCTATTGATATTTTCAAGCCCAAAAACAGGTATACTTAGTATCTAACTTTATAGATTGTAAGATAATGGAAATTGTTATAGACTACATTATTAGTCAGTATATTTCTTAGAACTGTGAATCAAAACTGTAATGACATACATAATTGAACTTGGTATGCTTAAGCCACTCAGAAATATGCTATTTCTTAATTTATTGACCAATTTGCTTAGCTGATTTTTATTAAATTGTGATAAATGTTTATTGCACTGTTGTAACATAAATCACAATAATATAGAAAAAGATACCACGTCAAATGATGCCATATATCAAGTAGCCTTTGTATTCATTGACAAGAAATCTCGTGGTCAACCAAGCTCTTCTCTGCAAAGAAAAAAGCCTGCGCATAACTCCGCCGTTGCAGATGGGAGTTTAATTATTTTTATAAAATATCATTCAACGTTAATATTTCACAACTAATTATAATGTTTTTTTAAACCATTATTAAATGCAGACAGGTTTTTTTGCATGGTGCCGTTTAATAGGTCTTGAAATAGATTGAAATAGTTAAGATTGCTATTATAGATCCTGTTGTTCCAGGTATTCATCAGCATTTTAGCCAATTTTTGTGCAGTACCTGATTAGTAAATTTTCATTGAATTGTGACACGTTCATGGATATTAGAAAAATTAAAATAAGAGATTTAAAATAAAGTAGCAATTTATGGTTACTGTGTATCTTTGCTTGGAGTTTATTATTACCTATGATATCTCAATGTAAGAAATTGTTAGAACTCTGACATTGAGCTAATTCGGTTTAAAGTGCAAGTAGCATTTGTAACATTGAGTTATGAAAAAATTCCATTTCAAATAAATTATTGATTGAGCAAATCATAACATGAAGGATTAAGCATTGACATGAATGAGTTAGGCGAACCCTCTGAAGAAAATCTGGTACTGTTTTCATCATGTGAAAGCCGGCATACACGTTGGAGGCTCAAGGAAAATCAATCTTGATGGCAGTACAAGCAATGACACATAATATTTAATTCCGTTTAACTATTTGACTTGATTCAAGTAATCTCAATAGTACTGTCACAAGGCTAAGCCATAAATTTAACTACAGATTTCAATACAATCTCATTGCCTCTTATACCCTTTCAAACACATTGAGAATAACCTGTGAACTATTCCTGAATAGAATGATCTTAAGCGAAGCTAAGTAATAGTCTAGAACAAAAGCAATTTTATTGTACTTATAACAAATCTATTAGTTTTAATTTGAACTTACTCTCCTCAAAAAGAGAATAATTCAAATAGCATCAAATTATTAGCATTCTAAATGGTGACAATCTAAATTCGACTCACATCTGAACAAGACTGGATTTAAATTGGGCTAGACCTCCTGGCGGGCATTTGTACAATATCAGTAGGTGCCATTAACATCCAAACCAATATTTTGCTAAGAGATATATTCAAAGGTAAAGTGTATACTTTATTTTTGAAATCGATTTTTAGAGAATTCCATTTGGATATTCCTTTCCAGGGTAACCCTCCAATGATGTCATATGAACCCTTAATTTAACATCTACTAGAACCAAGACTCCATGCTGAAGCAACGCTCGGAATCCTACAAACCTTACAAATTGAGACTAAAATATCTATAAGTTAGGGCTTGAAGTTCAATACGAAAACATCGGGTACCAAATTGCTTAGTTTTATTTCTGTTTCTTGGTTGGCAGTGCTTTATCACATCCACTTCTCACCACATCGGTACCAGTTACGAACTTAGACTGGTACAGCTTCATGGTACTTTGATGATTTACTGGTCATTCTCATGTGAACCATACGAGCTGCGCAAACAACGTGAAAATCTGTGTAGCCCAGTACGCTATGCCATTAAAACTGTAATTATAAGACTGGGCTATTCCATTTGGTGCTATTATTGACTCATATCGTAACGCACATCTGTTTAAATCCACCATACCCTGTCTCATATTGACTGAAAGAGTATAATAAAATCCTTGTACTTTAAATTTGCCTCTTTTACGTTGTTTAAGGATATCCGCCTGTTCTTTGGCCTTGAAGAATGGCTTTTGAAACTATAGAATACGAGGAAGTACCACGATATTCAGGCATTCAAGCTTTTTCGAATCGACAATCGAATCTTCTTTGGGATCTGCGGCGGGTGTCGCAGCACTGCAAAATTCATTGTACCATAAGGTGCAAAAACCTATCTTATAGTGATGTAGAGCTTAAATACGTATACCATATTTATAGTAAACATTACTATATAATAAGTCCCACAAAGAGCGACACTTTAATTCGTTTTGTTTTCTGCCATATTTATTGAAATAAAATCACTATAAAATTCACACAGCGTGAATATGCATGCAAGGCAGAATTGTACTAAACCATTTCTAGAAAGAAATAAACAAACCATCCAAAAGTAAACACTTCGACAAAACCTTTTTCATATATAAACAAGGATTTCGTTGAAACGACTATTTTTCTTACTGAATACTATTTTTTTCTCCTTTGACAATCACAAATCTTGATATTTCTTTTGACCAGTTTATAAAACCCAAAGCACACGAATATTCTTCTCAAGGAACATAGAGAAGTGGTTTTATCAGAAGAGCAAACCAAGCGCAAACCAAATTTCAATATAACCTAGCGTCAATTGTTTTCAACTGTGAGTGTTAAGCTGAAAAAAACTCTCTTGGACTCTAATACTAATCGTTACTTTTAATAGACACGATGGTTCCTCCAATGGACAATTCTAATCCGTATGCAAATGCATATCCACACAGTCAAGATAGCTCTTCAGGTGAATCTGATCATAATGGCCATTCTGATAGCTCTCTATATGAAAATACTTCATACCAAGGTAGGCGTAATACACAAGCAGGTGGCTCTCCTGCTTATTCTCCACCGCCTGACTTGGTCCGACTTAGACTTCATGATGACTCGTCTGATCCGTCTTTAGTCGCCTCCCCTTTTAGCGATGCTGTGGGATATAATAGTTCTCGAGGCTCGTTACAATCTATTCAGCCTTTAGATTCATATGACTATCGAACCAACCACAGTCCTAACAGATTACCTGCACATGATCCGTATAACACGGATTATGAGGAAGATTCGGTTCCTTTAAATGACTACCCCGCTGAAAAAATAGCTGGCTACGCTAAAAACCGTCAAAGATCTGGCCAAGTCCCTTACCCAATAGACAACGAAGGTGGAGCTACAGGCATTTTCAGAAGAATCACTCAGCGAAGACGAACAAGCAATCGTCTGCCCAGTTCTCATTACGAAAATTCTTACTCAGATCTCAGTGCTGATAACGCCCCCATGAGTTTTGCACAGGGTTTACCTAGTGTAGACGGTATGCCCAGCTATCCTCAACACCAAAATGCCTATTTTCCATATCCAGTGCAGTACAATGGTGACTCCAATGGAGGCTTTTCAATGGCTGACCCTGACCGATCTGCTTCCTTGACTACCGATGTCATTGATGCCAGTTGGGAATTGCGTCAGCGACAACCTGTCAACCAAAACTATGCCAAGCGTCAAGTCAACTTGATTAATGGTATTTTCTCTACCGAATACCCTGTTCCTTCGGCAGTTAAGGCATGCGTTGAGCCAAAATACATGGATTTGGAAAGTGGTTCAACGGAATTTACTCACATGCGATACACAGCTGCTACTGTTGATCCTGATGACTTTGACGAAGCCCATGGTTATTCTCTTAGAACTAAGGAGTATAATCGTGAGACCGAGTTATTAATTGCTATTACCTATTACTCAGAAGACAAGATCTTAACTGCACGTACCCTTTATGGTGTTATGAAGAACGTCCATAATCTATGCACGGATACCAAATCCAAGTTTTGGTCAAATGGTCCTCCTCCTTGGCAACGAATTGTTGTCACTATTGTCATGGATGGTATCGAGCCCTGCCGAAAGGATGTTTTGGACACCCTTGCTACTATGGGTGTTTATCAGGATGGTATCATGAAGAAGTCGATCAATGATGACAAAACTACTGCCCACATTTTTGAATATACTTCTCAGATCTGCATTTCTCCTGATCTTGAGCTTTTGCGCCCCTCTAGTGGAGATTCCAAATACACAATCCCTCCTATTCAATATATCTTGTGTCTCAAACAAGAAAATGCCAAAAAAATCAACTCCCATAGATGGCTTTTCAACGGATTTGGCAGAATCCTTAACCCAAATATTTGCATTCTTATTGATGCAGGAACCAAACCTGCTTCAAAGTCCATTATCCATCTTTGGCGTGCTTTTTATAATAACCAAAATCTTGGAGGAGCTTGTGGTGAAGTCCATGCTATGTTGGGCAAACACATGAAGAATCTTGTTAATCCATTGGTGGCAGCACAGAATTTTGAGTATAAAATCTCAAATATTCTTGACAAACCGCTAGAATCCACGTTTGGCTTTATTTCGGTACTACCAGGTGCTTTCTCTGCATATCGGTACCAAGCACTCTTGGGCCGTCCTCTGGATCAATACTTCCTGGGTGACCACTCTTTGGCAGACCGCCTTGGAGACCGTGGTTTGCACGGAATGGGTATTTTCCGACGAAATATGTTTTTAGCCGAAGACAGAATTTTATGTTTCGAAATCACGTTCAAGCGTGATGAAAAGTGGCATCTTCAGTACGTCAAGGCCTCCAAGGCTGAGACTGATGTTCCTGAACAAATAGATGAATTCATTTCGCAACGTCGTCGTTGGCTTAACGGCTCCTTTGCAGCTACACTATATTCCATGATGCACTTCGGACAAATTTATCGAACTGCTCATAATCCTCTGCGTACTTTTATGTTGCACTTGCAGTTACTGTACAACTTCATCAACCTTCTAATGACCTGGCTTTCTCTTGCTGCTTTCTATCTGACCACTACGGTCGTGATGGAGTTGGCAGCAAATCCAAATCAACCAGATGTCAAAGAAGGAGATGAGTTCTACGTAACACCGTTTCCCTTCCCTAATGCTACTGTCTCAACTGCCGTTGCCTTGATTATCAGATTTGCCTACCTCATGTTTTTAGTCATTTCCTTTTTCTTAGCCCTTGGTAACAGACCCAAAGGTTCAAAGAAACAGTACACTTTCATGTTTGTCATTTACGGCTTGATGCAAACCTATGCTTTGGTTATTGCTCTTTACCTTGCTGTTCGAGCATTCCAAGGTGGAGCCACCAGTAATCCGTTTTCGAGCAGTGGTGGAGGAATTCAAGGCTTAATAGAGTCTGCTGGTTTCCTTGTAGTTTTGGCTCTGGCTTCTACTTTTGGTCTCTATGTTCTATCTGGTCTCTTGTACCTTGATGTGGGCCATTTAATCCATTCTTTACCACAGTACATGTTCATCATGCCCAGTTTCACCAACGTTGTCAACGTTTATGCGTTTTGCAACTGGCATGATGTGTCTTGGGGTACTAAGGGCGCTGATAAGGCCGACGCTCTACCAGCTGCAAACTCCACTAAAGCAGATGATGGTCATGGAGAAGTTATTGTTGAATTTGAAAGGCCACAAGAGGATATCGATTTACAATTTAACTTGGTGGTTGAGCGTGCACTCAAGCCATATCCAAAAGAATCAAAAGAAAAGAAGAAGCAAGAAACTGAGGATGAGAACAAGTCGTTCCGAACCAACTTGATTATCTTTTGGTTGATGTGTAATGCCATTCTTGCCGTAGCTTTGACTTCCAAATCTATTACCGAGATTGGCTTTGCAGGAACTACAGATCGTACTAGATACTACTTCCTGGCATTGATTGTTCTGACTGCAATTCTGGCCTTCTTTAGATTAGTGGGTTGTTTGCTGTTTGTGACAAGAAGTTACTTTTCCAGAGGATTTGGCAAAAAGTAAACATGAAATGGTGGATGGAAAAATCAATAATTGGGAATATATTAGTATGGACCTATTATGGTGAAAGAATTAATTTATTGGGCATGTAATTATCTATATACAGTATACGTTATGAATTTTAAGTAAAAAAACAATTTACAAGAACTTTTTCTTTTCATTTACCATAAACTCAGTGGCCTGTTCTCTAGAAACATCTGGGTTCTCTAGTTGGTACTCTATGAGGTGCTGCAGAGCCTTGGCAAGCCATTGACCACCCTTGGACCCATACAACTTGGAAACCTCTTTTCCGTTAAGAATAGGTTTCAGCAGCCAAGCATCCTCCAGCTTATAATCAACAATAGCATTAACAAGCTTAGAGTGCTTTTGAAGAATATCCTCAGCCGAAGACAGGGGAGATTCAACAATGTCCTTAAATAAACCGTAGAGGAGTACGAGTTGCCAGTCTCCATCACATTTCCTTACCAGCAAGCCAAGTTCACGTCGCGATAATGATGGCACTTGATCCAATGTAATCAATGAAAGGTCGTTAGCATGAATGTTCATGAGTTTGGAAACGGTAGAAGCATCATTCGTTGAAAGCTTGACTCCGTCTCGGATTATTTTACTGACAGCTGTGACGGGCTTGCGTTTCTCGTCTTGTGCCATGATACTCTCCCACGGATTGAGAGCAACCGCAAGCCAAAAATGTAGCTGGGCAAGAGTATTCTTGGCATCTTTCGTTGTAACAGAGCTGGTGAGAAGGGAAGGACCTTGATCAAAAACTAAAGTAACTGCTGACAAGGAAGATTCAATATTTTGTTCTGGCAAGATGAACCCATCATCATGAAACGCCGGAGTGTAGTAAATTTCATACAGATGAAATATAGCATTGTAGAGGTTTGTTGTCTCTATCAACGCCAGGCACACTTGGGGACGGGAACTAGTCAACGCTTTGGCAAGTTCAATTCCAACTCGCTCTCTACTAATTTTGCGCATCAAAGCGGATTCAATACGTTTATCTCTCATGGCCTCAAGACATTCGGACGCGATTTGAAACCCAAAAGTACTTGCAAACCTTATTAGTCTCAGTACCCTTAAAGGATCTTCATTGAATGTGTCGAAAGGTTCTAACGGAGTTCGTAAAATTCCATTCTCTAAATCCTGCAACCCTTTACCCGTGAAGTCTTCTACTTTCTCTTCTTGGAGATTATAAAAGAGGGCATTGAGGGTCGCATCTCTCCTGAAAGCGTCTTCTTCAGCCGTTCCAAAAGAAGCTTCCGGGATTCGGCTGTCTTCAGCATACACTTCACTTCTTAGGTTCACAAAATCAAGATCAAGACCATAAAGGCGAGTGGTAGCAGTTTCAAGGTGCTTGCTCTTTTCAGGGTTTTTCTCGATCTTGTGTATATTTTGAGGCTCAATTCCAAGTTCTTCTCCATGGGCCGTGATGTATTCATTTAATCCCTCCGCAAATTGAAGGCCAGTGATCAAATTAACTGCAATGTCCAAGTCATTGCTTTCTCGACCCAGTAGTTTATCACGGACCCAGCCTCCTGTAATTCGAGTGACAAGTTTTGGAAGGCCTCGTGTTTGTTGCTGAGAGTCGTAAAATGAGCAATATTTAACCAGCAAGTCCTTGATCTTCTGTTCTTGTTGACTCAAGACAACTTCTTGAACAGGACCTGGCTCAAACCCACTATCCTGTATCAATGATTGTATTAACATGCTGCTCATAGTAGTGTCCTTCGTTGCGGCTAGTGGCTGATGATATGTGTGGAAAGAAGGATGACTGATACTACCATGCAAAGAACTACCGTAAAGCCTTTTAATAGAATCAATGGATAGTAAATTTGAACACCTTTTGACTGCTAAATATCTCCGATACTGGTATTGTCTTGATACTAAACGTAGTAGCATTCCTTTGGAAGAGTTTGAGATGTTGCTGGCTGAAGAATTTTATTAACCTTTATTTTCCGTTATATTTTTAGTTGCAATTTTTTTTTTTTACAAAAATTATGGGGAGTTGAGTATCCACTACCGCCAACTTCTTCATCTTGACGTTACCAGGACTTGCCTATATGACACTGATTCTATATTAAACGAGCTTGAAATGACCTGAAGCACTTCAATGGATATTTTCATACCTATATATTAATACCCTGGAGACTAGTACACGGAGTATTATGATTTTGGCTTGTTTCCCCAAACCAAAGCAACTATAATTGTGCTTGTGACCATAATAATACCAGTATTTAATACTACCATATACGGATGGAAATGTCTTGCTCTGAGCTGACCACCACCACTCAAATACCCCCTCATAACTCTGTATACCATATACATAGTTTGCTACTTGGAACTCAATTCTAATTGGTGATTTTTTGAAATTTTAATTCAAAACAAGAATATCACACGAAACTACCAATAATAATCAGCAAATTGCATTAGGGTGCAGCTGACCACCACCTGTCGTCGTTTCTTAATGCTGAATATGATATGATTGCGTTTCAATACCAAGTGACTGACTGTGTGCTTAACAGTCTAAACAAAGCAAAACAAGGCAATTGCAGTTATACTGAAGCGGCAGCAAGGTTGAAATTTTTCCTATACTAGAATCACCAGAATCACGGGATATAACAGGGTATGGCAGAAAGTCGTTGCCTTGGGGTTACCTTGAATTTACCGTGAGGTAGTTCAATGGGCTATGGAATACGAAAAAAAGTATAAATATGGATGAAAATATCCTCATTCTTTTAAAGGCTTTTATTTTTTTCATCATTTTTCTATCAATTATTCAATTATCGAATCCAATTACTTTACTACTCAATTGCTCAAACGCTCAATTTTCCCCAGTATTAAGAACCGTCATCAAACATGTCAAACCTGCAAAGACACACTCAAGGAGGTAGATTTGCTTCCCACTTCAATCGCGGCAATGGTGTGAAATTGCGGGACTCCAACAAACAATCTCCAATGGTCGACTCTCAAACTGTCTCTGATGCTGAGGATGAAATGGAAATAGATCTGTTTCATGAAAAGCTCAATACATTAAAAGCAAAGGCGAAGAAAGAAAACCATGGCAGCGTTGAAACAGATGTTGCAATTGTTCAACTTGAACATGAAATTGATCAGAAATTGGCAAATCATTATGAAACCTCTTACCAGCGACATTTTGAAATTCTTGATTTCGAGCGCTCCAAATCTTCCCAAGAACAGCGAGACGAGGCCCTGAGCGGCATCTGTTCTAGACTTGCTGCTAAATTTGCTCCTGAGTTATTCAAACTACATGACTTAGAGATCTTGAATAAGGCAATTTTCAGTAGCCAGACTGACGAAGAGACCGCTTTGGCAATGCGTGCTTACATTTTGGAAGCAGCTTTGGATATTGAAAACTCTTTTGACTACATTATTTCTACTACACTTCCTTCTCTTGAAAAGGCTATGACTGATGAAGGCTCTTCAGTTCGTAGAGCTTCCTTAATTACAGGATTTGGTGTATTGGAATATTTTATTCATGTTGATAATGGAGGATTTGGTCTTGACGAAAAGATTGATGTTGTGCTTAACATTGCTACAGAGTCAAGCACCTCAAATGATTCTATTGTCACTTGCTCTGCTTTACTAGCAATGGCTTTGTTGATGGCTGCCACATCTAGCAGGAACTTTGCTATCAAGGAGAGCATTCCTGATGTTGTTGAAATGCTTAAAGATGATGACATTGATACCCGCAAGACTGCAGGCAAGTTAATTGCACTTATGTTTGAGTTGTACGATTTCTCTGAGCAAGGTGATGGTACTGCAAACGAACAGGAGTTTGGAGGCTTTGCTTACACCATTCCATCTTTGGAGAACAACTACGTTGTTTCTCTCTTAAATGACCTTATCAATGACACAGCTAAGACTGTCCCTAAGCGAGAGAAGAGTGAGCATCGCTCCATATTCCGCAAGGTTCTTTGCACAGTTGAAGCGCGTCTTTCGCCTCTTCAACCTCGCCAGGCAGAATACTCTCTTCTATCCTCTGGTGAATATGCATCGAAAGTTATTTCTCATCTTCATGTTTCTTCTTCAAAGGCCTTGCCTGTAAGCAGCTGGCATCAATTGCTATTGTCCAGTGCTCTCAAGTGGGTTTATGCAAATGGCCTGCATACTCAGATTGCCAACAATGACCTTATTTACAATGCTATTGTTGAGGCATCAATCTTGAACTTTGGCAATGATGCTGAATACGTCGCCAGCGGTGCTGCTACTCCTCTGTTTGGAGAAGCCCCGGATTTGGCTAACTCGTCGAAACTTGTTGACAAGAATATTGCCCGAAATCGTGACCTGAAGACCCAAGCATTCATGGAAAGTGACTTCCCTGTGAAGGGCTAGAGTATTGTAGAAGGCTTCTACAATGCTCATTTTCAATTAACGCTAGGCCATAACTAAATATATATATATATCTATTTATATTCATATATGAAATAAATGAAATTCATGAAATTACAATTGTCATATCTGGGGTAAAACTGTTCGAATAAGTGCGTTGTGTGTAGTCTCAGCCTCAAGTAAAAAAAAAATTAACGAAAAAACAAAGTGTCACGTGCAAAACAGTCATTACTAATTTATCTTACACCAAATCATGATCAGAAAAATAAATCTTTTGAAAAAGCCCCAAGGTCTAATAAATTTCCATCCTTTAGCGATTACGACAAATTAAACCGGGCTTTTGATCCTTCTTAACTCTTTTACACACCACCAAAAACAACACCTCTCTTCCTGCTTTTTTAACTTATTCTTGTCATGGCTATTATCGAAATCCAGAGCGATGCCCAATTTAGCGAGCTCACGACTTCAGTGAGTCCTTCAACACTGGTCATTATATATTTCAATACTCCCTGGGCAGCTCCATGTACACAGATGAACAGTGTTTTCAAATCTCTCTCCGAGGTTCATACTTCTGCTACTTTTGTGTCAGTTAATGCCGACGACTTTCCCGATATTTCTGAATCGTTCGATGTTTCCGCCGTACCTTATTTCGTCCTGGTCAGAGATTCTACGATCTTGAAAGAACTATCTGGCGCTGATCCTAAAGAGCTTGCCACCTCAATACAGGGTTTGATTGATCCCGCTGCATCAAATGGTGGAGCTGCACCTAACCAGGCCGCTGCTGCCGAGAAGCCTGCTGGATCGTCTACAGACGCCCCTGCTACTGAACAACCAACCGAAGAACAAGAAGAATCCGAAGCTGAGCTGAATGCTAGACTCACCAAACTGGTTAGTGCTGCTCCTGTTATGTTGTTTATGAAGGGAACCCCTGCATCGCCACAATGTGGTTTCTCGAGGCAGCTTGTTGCTCTTTTACGTGAAAACCAAGTTCGATTTGGCTTCTTCGACATTCTCAAAGATAACTCAGTCAGACAAGGTCTTAAGACTTTCTCAGACTGGCCTACTTTCCCTCAGCTTTACATTAACGGCGAACTTCAGGGAGGCTTGGATATCATCAGAGAGTCTGTACAAGAAGACCCAGAGTTCTTTAAGAAGGCTTTGGAAGAGGTTTCCGCTTAAATCTATTACCTAGTTTTATACATGCATTTGTATATACACTAATGCTTTTGTTTACCTTGTTTGCTGTGTAGTTATTTTTTTTCATGCTTAATAAATAAAATAAAAATAAATATCATATCAAATTTGCAAGTTCATCGTCATCATCATCATTAAAAAAGTCGTCTGAGTAAGTCTCAGTAGATTTTGGAATGGGTTTTGATATTGACTCTGGCGGATTTTCGGTCATACTTTGTTGCTGTAGCATCATATCTAGTTCATCTTCTATTTCAGCATCCAAGTCAGAACCAAAATCTGATGACCATTTCGATTCTGAAACACTCGTATCAGTATCACCTTTTGCTTTCAGTTCTTTTCCTTCTTCCTCACTATCTTCTATCTCATTTTTTTGTATTCGCTCTTGAACCTTGCTTTGAAATTTCGGGCTATTGTATATGGCATCCGAGTAATACTTTTCATATAACAATAGAGTCTCGTAAGACCATGCGCCACCTGCATTTTCTTGCACTAATCGTTTCTCACGAAATTCATCCAACTCCAATCGAAGTTGTCGGATCTCAGGTGTTTGTTTTTTCAATAGACGAGGAAAATGTAAAGGAGTATAGCTAGACCCTGATTTCAAACGTTGAGACCGTTGTAAAGCCCCACGAACACCTCGAATGTCTAGCTCGCAAGCTATTTCCGTGCACTGCTTACTCCCCATTCCACCGTAGGCAAATGTATTTGCTGTTAGTATATCTGATTCACATAATGATTGCAGGCATTTGTTGATTTCTTCAAATGGAAGGTATTTGTTAACTGGCAAATAGTTTTCAAAGACAGTACTAGACAAGATTTGTTGGTCACCTCGGCTAGTTGCCCAATCACTTAATATCCCTTCTACCACCAGCTCATCTTCAGATACTTGCTTGCTGTACTTGTCCTTGGAACTTAGATGGACTACTTTTCCAACCGCATGGAATAAGTCTAAATGTGCATCTCGACGCAACATATTTAAATAAATATCTTCTCCATCTTGTTCCAGTTTGCTTTTTTTAGCACCGCTGGATAATGAGCGAGATCTACCAATAGCCCAGTATTCTAACGACATTATAGCCGAGCGGATATCTCCATAATTAGACATGACATCAATAGCCCTTGTAATATCTCGAGGTGAGAGTCGAGTAAAAAGAATTCTTTCCTGACTTACTATTGATTTTAATGCTTTTGCACTAATTGTTTTTGAGACAGGCCGAAATTTGATCCGCCGCACTGCGCGGTGCTTAAGTACTTTGTCCAGAATCACCCGTTCAGTGATAAGTGAATCTGAATTTCGAAAACTAGTTGACGCACCTTCACCAATAGTACCAGCAGATGAAACCTCAATTTCAGTGATGATCAATACCAATCCGGGATTATTGTAGTAGGAGTGTACATTTTCCTGATTAATCCACTCCAATAGAGCAGCATTGAACATTTCTCTGGTTTTCTGGTGTGATAAATTGGGGATATCATCTACCATAATCATACAATTTTGATTCGTTTTGTATTTGGCGCTAGATAGAAACTCTTGAAAAGTCGCCGTTAAGCTGCGGCCTTCCATTCGATCAGGGTTTTCCCATTCTAACAAGTAGTTGTTCAAGTCAAGATCTAGATCTTTCAATTTATTTACTTTAATAAGTGTCTCTTTTGCCAATGTTCGAAAGATCGAGGATTTTGAAGATCCAGCTGGACCACTCAGAATTAATAGCTTGACTGTAGGGTTTCCCGAACACATAGATTCAATGACTTCCTGTACCTCCTTAAGCTTTCGAGAGTGTAGAGCTACAGTGGACGAGTTTTGTGGAGCATACTTTTCTGTCCAAGGAACAATCTCCTTATACTCATCGTCTCCATCTCTTGGTGACGTATTACTGTCGCTATATCTAAAAGATGGCATGCTATTCATCCCCAAAGCCGGTTGAGAGGCCACTGAAAACGATGGAGTAGTAGATCGCAATCTTTTCGTAGATGGCTCCTCTTTTTCTTCCAAGATACGCTTGTTTCTAATCTTATTACCTGGTTTTCTTGGGTCTAGAACAGTAAAAAAGCTATTCATATCTTGATTCGTAGATCCAACTTCAGATATTGAATGGGCAATTCCCCCTAAATCAAAACCATCACTGAACGAGTGAGAAAAAGCATTTTCTGAATTAGTAGCTTTTACCTTATTGATTGGGCCTCTGGACGCTAATGATTGCGTCCTTGTGACCTTGTTTTTGGCAGACAACTCATCACGGGAAATGAATGACGGTAAGTCAAGTTGGTTCTTATGTTCTCCCATTCCAGTATAGTATCTCCATGCTCACTCTTTTTGTCTTGATCTGATTGAATTGTACTTGAAAGCCTTTGCCAAAAGTGGCTCTTGAAATGTATCAAGAATTAAGCTGAATGTAATTCTAAGGTAATATAGATGATTATGTAATGTTAAATAACTTTTAAAACGATATGTTAATCACGTTTACAACGATATTGCCATATTCTATTGATACAATGCCCATAACTATGAAATTACAATAAACTTGAACTGATGTGACAAGATTACAATACAGTATTTGAATCCAAATATTATTGCAGATAACTAATTCAATGTTTCCAATGTTAAGAAATTTCTCAATTGTTGTCTTAATATATCCAACAAGAGGAACTCCAGCAAATGAACTGATACATAAAGACTCAGTTCAATTTCGTTGCTCCAATAGTCAATAGCAATGCAAAAATTTTGCGTCATTACCAAGTAATAATAGAACTACATAGATTTTTCAGTCTATCAGAAGTAAACATACTTGACATTAAACCTAGTGGTCACATAACTTGTTTATTTTATGTACTGTACATATGTTTTATATATAATGGGTCGATGTTAAGATAAGTAAATTATCAAATACTATTTTGAAAATGCCAGTTAAAAATTAATAAATAAAGATGCATAGCGTGGGTTTCTTCCTTATGTTGACAAATTCCAAAAAAAAAAAACTAGTTCCATAAATCCATATCATCCTCATAAGCCTCATAAGGGTCATCCGATTCAAATCCAGTTGTGCTGCTAGGAAGAACTTCATCCTTTGGCTCCTCATCCTCTTCACCAGCATTATCTGCAGTGGGTGCAGGGGTATAAGAAGATATGAAGGAATTAGAATCTGCCTCCTCGCAAAGTGCAATCATACTTTCCTTTTCTAATTCATGAAATGCACTGGACCTGACGATTTGTCCCCAGTGACGAAAACAGTACAACGCCGCATTTCGACGAATGACTTCTTCGTCTGCTTCGACAGCTCTTTGCCAAATAATCACTGCAGTGCTGTCAGTGATTCCCAACTTTGATATTGATTCAATGCATAGTGTACGAAGTCTAGGAAGTTCGTATAGATTTGCTAGAATTAACAATCCAGCAGATTCCTCAATTGTGCAGCCGTCAATTGAATCCCTATACATAAATTCAATAAGTTTTCTTACCCAGGTAATCGGCTCAGGGATATAAAGCTTGCGGCTGTGGTATTCGTTCATCTGGCTGGACATAATGCGACTGAAATGAGGCCAGCGGGCAAACAAAACCATCATATGAACCTTAATGGGTTCTGAGACAGTAAATAACGGCAAGTCAGATCGGTCTATTGAATGACTTTCATTGTAAGGAGATGCAATTCCTAGGCTACTAGTCTTTGTAGCCCCCACAGTACTACCGTTCTTGGATCTGTCCAAACTCACAGCTGAAGATTTATGGTTCAATGATTTGAGAGAGCTTCTATCAAGAAGATTAGGTTCAGACTCGCTCATTAGCAGTGAAGGAGAATTACGGCTTATGAGACCCCCATGATGGCCAAGATATTCATCCACAGTATCTTGGGAATCCTCATCATTCATGTAGCCAGATGTTGGCATGGCATGAAATAAAGGTGGGCGACGATCTCCTTCAACAGCTGTGATTTCAAAATCGACAAGCTCTGACCTATTAAAAAACTCAAACATATCATTTGCAATAGTTCCGGTAGGAGATTTGTCGCCTATGGTGCCTTTGCTTGACTCTAAGTAACCAAATTCTGTAAGATCAAGAGAAAAGATATCTGACAGCCGTTCGTCGTCGCTGGTTGTTCCAGACTGTCCCAAAAGGATTAGCTTGGAACCTAAAGTTATCATATGGTGCCAGCTATATCCATCAAAATATTTGCTACAGTCACTTATAATGCTTCGAGTCTTCAAAGTATCCAGGTCTAGTGCTGAAATACTAGTTTCTACATTTCGAATAGCAGATCCGGCAGTGACAACATGAAGCATTGTACCAGTGATACCTGATTCATAGAAATGAAGTCCCGGTGAATTCAAGGATGACTTAAAAGGATCTTCCATGGAAATAATGCGAACCTTTCCTATTGCATTGGTTTCCAAGTCGTACCAAGCAAGTTCAGATACTCTGTCCATATCCGGTGTTAGGCCGCCAAAAGCCCATATTTTATTATTGTACATGGTGATTGTATGGCCAAACCGAGGTACAAACTCGAGTGGTCCATTCCATCTTTGTGTGTCAAATTCATACCAATAAAGATCATTCGCAACGTCTTTGCTATTAATCAGACCTCCTGTGACATACATTCGCTTACCATCCAGAGATAGGCAGCTAGCGTGTCTGCTGCGGGGAGATGGAATCTGGCCTTTTGTTGTTGGAGTGTTCCATTCATTTGTATTCGGGCTGTAATAGTACAAGTCACTTGTATAAGGTTGGTCCTCACTTTCTCCACCAAAAATCACAATAGTCCCATCTTTAACAACAGCAGTATGACCAACAAGGGCTAAATTCAGTTTAGTTTAAAAATTCAACTTAATTATTTTTTTAAGCATACCCAAGCAAGGTTTATCCCTGAAGTGGTTTCTGGTCGGATGTTTTGTCCATATATTCGTTTTCAAGTCTAGGATGTGGACCACATTATCAACTATCGATCAGTTAGTACTGAGCACAAACAGAAGTAGACAGAACATACCATCGCCGGAGTACTTGTCGAAACCCCCAAATAAAAAAACTTTCTCATCCTGAGTAATAGCAATAGAAGAGTTCATCCCCGAGGGTGGAATAATTCCTATTCAAGGTTAGAAAACATGGCATCGTATTTGTAAGAGAAAATTCAAAATTGAAGAATACGTTTATAAGAGCGTCAGAGTGAGATAAACAGAAAATAAATATAGATCCATTTCAGTTAAAAGGAATTGAACTTACCTTGAGCCTTGTGTATCACAGGATAGTTTTGTTTCTCAAGTCGTCTGTCAGCATGTGGAAGAACAGTTACCCCAGACATTTTGACGATTCAAGATATTGCCAGAATTCAGGCACCAGGAACAACCAATATATGAAAAAAATATTTTTTATCTTTCAAATACTAATAATAAGGGGAGAATGCAAATATGAAGGTTATTTGCCTAAGACCGAGAGAAAAGGGTGCTGATAGTGGTTTTATGTTCAAATCGAACTTTGATTTGAGCGCTTCGAGAATTTAGCGAGAAGTGATAGAGTTCATAAAATGAAGTAAATCAAGTCCTTCTGAATCTCACCAAGCAAAACTTGACCCGAAATTTGATCGGAATATCGGACAAGAATATATATATAAATTGAGAGAAAAAATAAAACTAAAATGGTAGTGAAGAAGAAGAGGAGGGCGAACTATGGAGGATTTATTTGGGAACTTTAGAGAACAAAACTGCTGGAGGGACAAAATGGCCTGGCTAGGGTTGGGTGATTATTTACCCTAGCCCTAAATTAGTCATTAGCTGACCACATTCTTAGTCAGTGATGCGAAATTCCAAAACGGAGCTGTAATTAAAAAGAAAAAAAATTTTGATAATAATAAACGCGACGCGAAATAACCAGAACGACTATTTAATTTCACTTACTTGTTCATGTTCCAACCTTTCATTTCTTTGACAGATTTTTGAGAAACTACACTATTATCCTTGTATGTGTATTTAAGGACGTCTATTTCTTCATATGTTAAGTTCTTTTTTTTTTGAAAGCGAGAGATTGGTATATCTTGTTTTTTATTTTACATTTTCATTTCGGATACCTGATCACAAAAGCTCTCTTATTCCGTTTAATTGAAGTTGAACAGAGAAATTTCATCAGATCCCTATAATTACTCTAATACAAAATCCTTGTAATCAGACACCTCATTATATCTATTCCAAGCTTAAGTTTTCATCAAGTCTGATTCTTTTGAAGATATTCGTGCTTAGGTTTACGCACAAGGTTTACTGTTCGCAACAACATCGAAAAGAGAATCCTCCTCCACTCAACATTTCTGTTTCCTCCTTCTCACTTTTTTTTTCCAACATTCTTCAAAGTTCATGCAATATCGCCACATTTAAGCAACTCTATCTGCTTAAATCTCACTGACTGTTTTTGACTTGATCACATCTCTTCAAGCTATGCTTGCCTTGGACGAGTCCAAGAATATCGGTAGCCTGAGTCCTATGATTGTTTCTAAGGACACAGTTGAGAATGGACAATATGGGCTTGCGGGCTTTTCACAAAGTCCAGAAGGCACTGACCATGACCCCAAAATGGCGTTAGATCTAGAAAGAAAACGAAAGGCTTCTATAACCGAATCCTTTGATGAATCACAAGTATGAAAAGCCCTCATTTCTCGTACAAAGCTCATTACAAAGATATACTAACAACATTTGTTTTAGAAAATTAAACGTACTTCAAATGGAACATGGACACCCATTAGTAGTCAGTCTGACAGCTCCAATAGTAGCGAAGCGGGTGACGCGCTAGGAGATGCTCATGTAGAGATCGACTCTCATGATTCTAACAGTACTCCTTCTCCCCTGGTACGTAGAAATGCTCCACGAAGCGTTCGCAAGAAGAGTATTGTTCAACACTTGAAATCTGAAATGGTAAGTTCTTTGGGTTTCAAATTCTTTGTTTCTTCTACTAAGTCGTGAACCATAGGAGGCCGCGCCACTTGTTAAAAGCACACCAAAGAAGCCCGCCAAATCCAAAGCAAAGACACCTGTCAAGAAAGAGGTTATCCAGCCGACTCAAATTAAAACACCTGAAAAAACTCCTTCTGAAAAGACTCCTTCTAACAAGAATCGTAAAAATGTGGCTGACCTTATCAAACCTGATGCTAAGGTGGACGTTAAAGAACCCAACGCACCCAATATGGAAGAAACAAAGTTACCTGTTGTCAAGTCAGAACCGCTCAATCAGGATGATTCTGCAAAACCTAAAACACCTAGAGCAAAAAGAATCAATGCAGTCTCTCCGCCAAAATTTAGGAAAGTGCAATCACCGTATCCTACTAAGGTAATTTGGGCAAAGCTCGCTGTACGCGACTTCGTTGTTAGATGTAAGTTGGAACGTGGTTTTCTCTTTCTATTATTTTATTAATCTATTCTAGTTGAAAAATTTGGCAGGGTGCCGACTCGATACAACAACTCTCTCAATGATCCTACAGTAGAATGGGATGGCCGCATGTATAAGTCGATTATTGTTATTTGCATTCGAATCATGTATAACGACAGGACAGAGACTCCAATCATCACTTTTGACTTGTTGAGCGATTATCTGACAGCTATCGAAAAGACCGTAGGTGACATTGGACGTATTTTTCTCTTGCTAGATGAGATGTTAGTATACGGGAAAATTCTAAGTAAATCGATTTTTGACGAGACTGAGGACGACGACGAATTTGAAAAAGAGTATCAACATTTGAGTCTTTTAACGATCTTGATTGGCATCACGAACCAAACAGAAACATTGCGACAAGCTTTAGTCAATATTCCTGAACATATCAAAGAATCTGGTAAAAAACTCTCGCAAGAAATCGAAAAAGCTGAAGAAGCATTTGATAAAATTCTGGCAAAGATTAGATCAGCTAGAAAGGAAGTGAGCAACAGTCCACCAATGTATGCTCAACCGAAGAAAGGAAGTGAACCTCGAAAAACAAAGAAAGAACAACTGGCAGACCTCATGGTTCGAGAAGTGACCGCTCGAAATGCAAGAAATAACAAAATTCAGCGTGCAAAGGAAATGTACAACTTTCGACTTCGTCGGCACACCCCTCGCACTATGCCACTTGGCACCGATTATTTTGGAAATACATACTGGCACTTTCAACAACGATCGATAGACTCCAAAGAATGGGGTTGGTGGATTGTAGTTGAGGCCAACTCGTTAATGCCCAACTCATTACAACAGTCTGTTCCAAAGAAAGAATCTGCAGAAGAAGAACAGCATAATTTAACCCCTACCAAGCAAACTCCTGTCAAGCGGAAGAGAGTGACTAGTATTGCAGCTCAAGGTACTGGTGAACTATACTTCCTACCTATTGAGAAGCACGAGTTGGAAAAAGCGCTTTCATGGCTGGAATACCAGGAGAAACTGTTTAATGCCAATAAAAATGGAGGCCGGAAGCATAAAAATCTATGCACAGGCATTGATGCCGATCGCTCAGCTCCAAATATTGTTCGATACTTAAAGCAGTTACTTCCCATGAGCGAAAATGCAGAGGAAAATGGCTCATCGTAGAACTTAGATGGATTTTCTGTCATATTATTCTTAACATCGAAACTTCCATATTTTTTATATTTGTTCTTTTTTTCCTTTTTTTTTTAGTTCATAAATGTTATTCATTAATTTATTATCCTTGATTTTTATTTTTCAATTCTGAAGCTATTTAAAAGTTATACTTAAATGATTTCAAGTGGATCTCTGTCAGACGAGCTTACAAGAACTTCAAATTCACCATCCCAGTCCTTTTGAAGCTCTCTAGAGAGCTGCTTTTGTAAGACAGCTAGAAATCCGCGTTCTGTATTAGAGTGACCACATACAATTGCACTTGATCCATTTTCAATAAGCGAAAGAGCTTCATGATGACCAAGTTCACCTGTAAAATGAACATCTGCCTTGCATCCCCTTAGAACTGATCCACCTGAACCTGCACATAAAGCTACAGTTGAAATGTTAGGAGTGTCAAGGTTGGAACGATGTCTTTCAGTAATTGCTACTTGAACATGAGAAAGACCGAGATGGAGCTTAATTCGATCAACTAGTTGGTTAAAAGAAATAGGGTTTTGGAACTCAACTAAACGGCCCATTCCAGCGTCCTCATGACCTGGAACAACTTTGTCTGTTGGCGTAACAATTTTCCTAGGCAAGATTTCGTTATCCTTGCTAGATGAACTTGAAACAAGTCCATCTGCCAACCAGTCGTTGACTCCACCTCGTGCAGCATCAATAGCAGTATGAGGACTATAAACTGAAATACCAGCTTGAATCAAGCGGACCAAAGATTGCTGCTGACTATCTCCTGAAGGTACAATAGATTTCAATCCTCTGAAAATGAAAGGGTGGTATGCAAGTATGAACGATGCTTTACTTGCAAGTGCTTCGTCAACAACACTTTTGGTGAGATCAATTGTAAGCAAAACCGAAAGCTTTTCAGTTGAATTCTTGGTGCTTGTAGAGGGAAGGCAAGCTTCGACAAGCAGACCAGTGTTGTCCCATGAGCTTTCAGCTAAATCTTTGGGGTAGAGTCTTTGAACTGCATGTATTATTCTGATTAATAATAGAACTTTTTGTATTTCAATTTCGGGGTATTGTCCTTACTGCACTTTGTTACAACATTGATAGCTCTTTGAGACGCCATTGTTAAGTATAGATAGTTGTAGATTGTAATGAAATTGATCAATTTCTCAAGTTGAAAAAGCATCTGAAATTTATTCTCCACTGCTAAATATACCAAGCTTCAAGGTTAGGGCAATCACGCAAACTATAGGAGCAACATTTGGGGGTCTCGATGATAAATTAATTCTTAGTAATTTTTTCGATTTCTTTGATTTCTCGCTTGCAATTAAATTTAAAGTTAATAGAAGAAACGGGCTGGAGAAGGGAAGATAAACTTGAATATTCTTCTTCTCATTTATATTTATATTCTTCTAAAGTATAGTTGATTCTTTGATAAAAGTGAGTTAACATAAGCACACATATACACACTGGAAAATACGAAGATATGAGCCCAATCACTGTCGAATATTTGGAAGCAGCTGTGCGAGACAGACTCCAGGCTTCACATGTTGAAGTTATTGATACATCCGGTATGATTTAAAACCTCAAGCACTCATTCTCTTATTTATAAGAAGTAATCGAACTTTCTTCTTTTACTTTTGGTCAGAAGATACTGAAAATGAATTCAATCTTCTAAAGACGTCATGGAAGGGAAAACCAAAAACTCGTATTCTGTTTATGATAATTAAATGATTAATTGTTTCCTTCTTCTTTTTTTTGTTCCGTTCTGTGTAGGTGGATGTGGACAAGCATTCGAAGTTTTAATCGTATCCAGCTTATTCCAAGGGAAAAATAAACTGGTTCGGCATAGGCTTGTGAATAAAGCACTTCTTACTGAGATCACGTCTATTCATGCTTTTACTCAGGTACGTTTTCTCTTGTGTGTTTTGGGGATTTCAATTTGGTCTGTTTAATCTGAGGATTGTTTTTATTAACATGGTAATGTCTGCCGTTTTGGAATAGAAATCATATACCCCAGAAGAATGGGAAAAATCAAAGCAGTAGTTGGCTAAATAGTGAATGATAGTTGAAACTCAAATCAAATATTTCAGTCTATAAATTAACCTACAGGTTAGGCTATTAATATATGTACATTGACGTTCAAAATTGGCAATCATGCCTATCAAGCTAAATACGAATATCTCTACCTCCCTCGGACTCTAGCCCAATCATCTCACCTACAAGCCTTCGTTCCCATTTCGCACCAATCTCTGTGATCTGGTATAATGCAGTTGCACCAAGACCTTTTACTTTTGGGTCAGGAACCGATTCCCAAGTATCTTCTAGCCATGCCTTGATCTCAATACAAATCTGGCGAGCCCATCTGCTAGCAATCAGTTCTGAGTCATTAACATGGAGAACAGTCAGGATTGCTGTGTAGAGCGACTCCTGGATATGAACTTCATCACTCGAGCTGGTAGTGCGGTATGAAAGGATAAGCTGGATCATCTCATCTGACATTTCTTGAATATTGGTCGAAGACGGGTATGCATAATAAAGAAGGAGAGCTAATGTTTTGATATAATGAGCTGCAAATAGTTCATTATACACTCCTGCTACCATGCGGTCACCAAGCTTTAGCCATTGCGCCAGCAGTGGGAAGAAGAAATGCTTAGCAGCCAACTTGGCATATAAATTGATTGAAGAAAAATCAAGAGGATTTCCATTGTTTTTGCGAACTTTCTTAAGTTTACTGGAGATTTTCA
This sequence comes from Geotrichum klebahnii, assembly GCA_030570935.1. NCBI lineage: Eukaryota > Fungi > Ascomycota > Dipodascomycetes > Dipodascales > Dipodascaceae > Geotrichum > Geotrichum klebahnii. The sequence continues at coordinate 79,593 of JAJLWW010000088.1, forward strand.
ATACCTTTGCTCTTTGACCCAGTAATTGGTCTTGAGCCTTTTCAGGTACACCTTCTGTCAGGGATCTTTGGACTTGGAAAGTTACATCCTCTAGCTGCTTCATATTGAATGGTTCAAGCGTTTTGCTAGATTGCTGCTTGTTGTATGCCGTGAATCTATCATGTAATGCTTGAGGAAGCTGTTTGGTTGAAAATTCAGTAACCGATTCTTGTGTAGATGGATTGGTGCTTGCGAGGAGATTTGCTCCAAGGGTGATTGAGCTTAGAATCACCATTCGTTGCATAATGGAATAATCTCCAACACCAAGTAAGTGGGCAAGGTGAGGTGGTACAATAAAAGGTTCACAAGATACCAAAACAGCTAAAGCATTGATCCGTAAATCATGTAAATTTTTGATGCTTGCTTCATCATCATCTTCTTCGGTATCTTCTACTTTAAGTGCAACCAGACTAGACGCCAATTCGGTTGCGTGGAACGTTAGCTCTTTTCCAAACCGAGATTTTCGTTTGATAAGGTCGCTTGCATGTTGTAACGCAATTTGAACTTTTTCTATCTTGGAGTCGCTTTCATCGTTCAAATATGCTAAAAGATCACGAATGTATAAGGGCGGAGGAATGTGTGGCCGGCGTACAACAGTGGGATCGTCGTCTGAATCTTCAGAATCATCGTCATCAAATGGATATACCGGAAACTCGTCATTGTCGTCGCTGTCGATTTCTTGGGTGGATACTGCTTCAAAAGAAGGTTCCGATTTGATTGGAGCATGAGATACTATTCGATTATCTTTCTCAGCAGTAACTATAGATGACTCCATATTGGTATCTATCTGCATATTTGACGCCAAGCCAAGTTGTTCAAAATACAAGTTCACAACTTGTTCACGATCATGTACAACAACGGGCTTATCACGGATCGACCCTATATCATCCTTCCAGTACGCCAACTCCATGTTATGGGTGGCACCCATTGATCCAAACTGGAGCGGCTTCACCTTACTACTATTATCATCATTTGCATCAACAATTTTGCTTAGCATTTCAGCAAATGCCATGCCGTATAGCCTCGGTTGCTCTGACAGAGCACTCAAGTGGTTTGAGATACCATTTAGGTACGTTGAAGACAAGCTCGTAGTACGCAAAAAAGTGCTGGACAACTGGGGAAGCCAGAAAAACAGAAGTTGAGTTTGAGATTTTTGAAAAGGAATTGGAGAGTGCCGGATAGTTAAAGGTGAGCTCCAGCGGTCCAATAATGCTGAAAACAAAATTTCACTATGGGTCTGGTGCTGGGAAACTACTAGTATGACTATGCGCTGTAAGAGTAAAGATGATGAGGGTGATTCAACATGCTTGATGAGTTGTGATAAGATTAATGGATTTGAGCATGGTTGAGGTATGAAAAGAGATAAAAAGCTGGCCCAAATAGTGGGATCAAGTGTATCTGGTAGGTGTTCTAATTGAGAGCTAATGAAGGGGATAATGTAAGAAATCAGAAGTGTTCGTTGGTCTGAATCACGTAGATTCTTTTGAATGGTAAGCAAAGCATTACAGTTTTCAAGAGACTGAAAAACCCATTTCAAGTAGTCAACTGATAATAATCTTACGCTTTTGAATAACAGTTCGCTAGCATTACTGGCCGCAGCAGTATTACTCAACGAAAAAGTAGAAACCGCTAGGTACTCTCCATAGACTTTAGGATCTGACATCCAACTCCATGATTTGTCTATATTAGCGGCCACAGCATGCTGGCTTAAAACTGTATAACATTGAGAGACTAATGAATACAGAGTAGACCCCACAAATATAGAATTCAGCTCCTTGATCTGGGAAGGCTGGATACCAGCACGCTCATAAATTTTGTTGAGTGGAACTGTTTTTAACGTCAGGCCTAGAAGTAATAGTAAAAACTCCAGTTGAGAGTAAATCGATAATTTAACCTGGCTCACGGAGGTGTATGTGGTTTTGTGTTGTTGCAGTAAAGGTGTTGGTTGGCCACCCGAGTTACTATCAATAGAGGTGGCGCTAGTTTCAAAGTATCTGATCAGGTTTTTAATATTGAATAGAATAGCTGAGATACCAGGAAGTGATGCCAGAAGATCAAGAACCGCGGAGGGTATTGAAGACGGATCGGCCCCAAGTTCAGGTAGCGTGTCTGAGAGCAGACAAGCAAGAATCCGCTGGGTACTAGCACATGGTTCAAAAATCTGCGGCTTAAGTTTTTGACAGAGCGCTGAAAGCTGAGCTACAGACGGTTGTTCTTTTAATATGCTCATCGCTTTATCAGAGTTATTGTCGTCCATGGTATCAAACTTGACGAAATGCTCATAGCAAAAGTTGGAAGTATATGAAATAAGACAGCTGGAGAAGTTTTATCACATGACGAGGGGGGATGATTGTACCTGAATCAAGAAAATTGAAAACTACGCAATTTGAATTAACCTTCGAATAATGAAGTAATTAAACTAAATAAAACTAACAAGAAAAAACACAAATCCATGACTACTAAGTCAAAAAGTACCAAATCAACAGGAGAACAGACAGAAAAAAAATATAGGCCGGGAGCATGATTGTGTATCCCAGCATGCAAGGTAGGAAGCCCACGATAAAAGGAAGAGTTGAGAGGCCAGTTTGGGCAGCTGAAACAATGATTGAAAGTCCAACTACATGAAGGTGTTCGGGAAGTGTTGTTGAGGTCTTTGCTATAAACGAAGCAGGTAACGGGCCTGAGAAAAACCCAAGTAAGAAGATGGGCATGAGGATGAGGAATGACCGGGTGTGGCTAACCACGAGGAAGCTGATACTGAAACAAATTGACAAGCAAATGTAAACCGTGGAGGACTTAAAGACGCTTTTCAAGCGATCGGAAACCTGAAATAGCGTGTATGAGCCAACGGACAGTCCTAACCAGTACGTGCACTCTAAGATTAAAGAAAGTTTTCCCGGAGAAAAGAGGCGTGTCGGATATGAGTAAATATACATTGGCATCCAAGAAGAACCTGCAACTTGTAAGCCAGTTATGATGAATAAAGACAGCTGGATTGCCGATGCTGGCTTTGACTTTAGGACTTCCCGGACCTTTTCTTTTGTATGGGCTGAGCCATTGTCGGTACCAATACGAAAAGCATAGGCAAGTGCAGTCTCATCTTTAAAGATGAGATATACCAGGCCTACAAGGGCCAATGACACTAACGTCATCATTCGGTAAAAAGATTCCCATGAATAGCCCCAAACGTGAAGGCCATAAATTAGTATAGAAGACACAATACCACCGATATAGTAACAGGTGTGTAGAATAGTCAATGAATATAAGGCATCTTTAAAAGATCCAATCCAGGTGGAAACACAAATGTTAAGAAGGCCGTACCCAAATCCTGAAAGGGAGTATGCTAAAAAGAGGACAATATAGATAGGTTGAAAGGCAAGTATAAAATAGGATAATGTAAGAAAAGCGGATCCCAGCAGAAGCACGCCGTATATGCCTAAGCTCCTGTGTAACCAAAGACTTAAGATACCAGAAGCCGATAGTCCAGCCAGCGGAAATAAAAAAATGGCCAGTATTCTAAAGTCTCCGAAGTATATTGCGTTTCTGTAGTGGAGTTGTAGTAGCGGGAGGAGTGATCCAAAGGATGCGTTGTGAAGACCCATTATGAGAAAGGAAAAGCAGGCCACACGGAGTTTGGACCTATTTTCCGGAGGTGAAGACCATGATTCCTTTTCATTTGGAAATATTGAGTCATGGGTAGATCTAGGGAACGATTCATAATCCTCGATGGACACTGAGTGTCTCAACAGTCGGGTGTGTTGCCTGGCTGGAGAGACCATAGCGTAAAGTAGACTTACTACACAGTGAATAAAATTAGAATTTAGACTGTGCTATATGGTGATAGGGGTTAGCTCAGCTCTGAAAGGTTACGACAGCAAGTGGTTGCAATGAGTTAATAGTTAGTTAAATTGGATGTCATTAAAAGAGCGAGATTTGGAGGGAAATTAAGATTTTTGTGGCTGCTTGGGTGTTTAAGATACCCTTATCCAGCAGCTGTCACAGCGTTTTTAAGCGACTGTATTAAGCATTTCAACACGAAGTGGAGAGAAGGTTTAAATTAGCATAGTCCGGGTTATAAATATGATAATATCTAGGTTCTGAATACCTGGAAGCGTCTAAGTGCCAGATGGAGCGAACTAATCCTTTCTGAAGAGTAGTGTGGTTCTTAAGTGAGTAAATGGTCGGTCTGTGATGAAAAGTCTCGCGATTTTAGAAAAAGGGAACGATAACCATGGGTGACCAAGACATAACGCCACCATAGCACCATTCATTGGGCTTCAAACAGAGCGATGCATGGACAAAAGGCAAATGTTACTTGTTTGAATGAGTCCACTTGATTAGAAAAGCTTTGGATACAAGGAAAGCTGGGCGTTATCTGAGATTTTGAATGACGTTTCATAGATTAAATTAAATCGTGGGTTGCTATTATAGCACGTTACTCGTTACTGGGTGCTATGTTGTGGGGGATAAGTCATGAGATAGAGTGTGAGATATGCCATGAGATATGCCATGAGATAGGATATGAGCTATGTCGATATAAATCTGAATTCTATTCATTCCAGACAGAATTCAGACATCAGGCACCTTAGTCGCCTTCAGAGTCTTCACTTGAGTTACTATGCTCTTTCTGGGATTGCTGCTGATGCTACCACACCCCCTTCTAGGACTTGCTGTTTAAAATTCAAGCAAAACTAGAACATCAGGATATTCGCTACCTTTGTTTCATTGGCCATGTATATGTCCTCGAAGAGGATTTTAGTGATTTTGACTACTTCGGTGACCCTTTGATCGCTCTGTGGCTCACTGCCTTCAAGACTTGCTGCAATAGAGTTGTCACAGTGTTCCATAGTAGGTCGGTCTTGAAGTACGTGAATGTTCCATGTTGAATTAAATCCAAAAGCGTTTTTTTTTTTTTTTTCCCTTCTTTAACCAGTGTCTTCAAGAGTGCCCCTGTTGAAGTCTTAGTACAAGACCTTTTTCATGGGCTGGAACAAGAGCAAGAGCCAGCAGCTCTTGAATAGTCCCTAAACAAGCCTTTCAATAAGTCCCTGCTGGAATTTATTTTTTACGTCCTATCAGAAGTCCTAACTCATGTCTCACTGTTCTTTAACACAAATGCCCTAATAAGTATAGTCACCTCTTGCCGCGCATTATTATTCTCTACTTTCTTTCATCGTCACCTGGATCTCGATTCCCAGTTGGTTGACACCGCACATGCAATTTCCATTCTCATCACTTCTTCTATGGTTATGCTTCCGCTGTCGAAATTATACAGAAATATTTATAAATATATATAAATATCCTTATTAACCTCTTTTTCTTTCTCTTTAATGTCTCACAAACGCTAACCATGTCTTTTTCTTTAGATTGCCCATTCTTGGCTTGTCCCTCTGAAGTCATACTCCTTGTCGTCGACTACCTACCCACGCCAGACCTAGCTCATCTTGCCCAATCCAACCATACTCTCTACCACTTGCTCATTCCAGTGCTATGGTCACATATATACTATAAGCCGTCCGTGTCGTCCTCGTCCTCGTCATGGTACTTGGACCCCCAAGAAGTATTTCAAGAAGAAGAGTTTCTGGACCTTGACGCTAAGCCTGATGCGCATTGCATGATTCGGGAAATCTCGCACCAACAGTCCAGTAACTTGACCGACGGGCTTTCCACTACTTTCCTACCTTCGGGAGTCACCACGTCTGCCTCTTCTTCATATTCCGATATTTCCAGTATTCTGAGCGATCAAGACAGAGATAACCACACATGTGGCTCTCTGTTTTCTCAGTCTCCCTTAGCACCATTATCCTCAAAACAAAGCAGTCTGCATAGCATTGATAAACTATCTCTCGCTCTAGTTCAAAATCAAGTCTCTCAGCTGGCCAAAGCATCTATCAAATCACTCATCATCTCAACTGACTATCGGTTTGGCCAGCAAGACCAATGCTCCGTTCCCCTGCCGCGTTCAAACTTACATACTACTCTGTCTTTTCCACAGTTTCTGAAGTCCTATTTGTTGACGGAAGAAACTGTACCCAATTTACAATATCTCCGCATTATCCACTCCAACCCGGGCCATTTCCATTCGAGACTGACCCGTTCGGATACTCAGGATCCTAGTAGTAGCCATGGGGGTCGTGAGCCGGATCACCGTGATTACGAGGAAAATAGATTACAGGAGTTGGCATACGTTCTAGGAAATTTCCTTGGTCAACAGAGTGTGCGGCTGAGTTTGGACTGTGCGATGCTATATCCTGTTCAGCTTATTCTTGAATCATCTCCTGGTGCCTGCGAATGCTTACACTTTTTACATGTTGATATTCTTCAAACATCATCACAACATCAGGTGTTAGGTGAACTTCTGAATAAATTGCCTAATCTTGAAGTTTTGTCCATCAAAACCAAACAAGAAGCCCGGTTTGATTTTGACTTTGAAGAGGATGAAGCCAGCGACGATGATGAAGATGATGACGAGGATATCTTACATGAAATCGATAACAACCTATTTAAATCCTGTCAAAAACTCACCAAGCTCAAAACACTCATTCTCAAAGCCACATCCCTTATTGAGTCATTCTCAGCTGAGTTTTTACCTCCGAGTGTAACTCACCTGGAACTCGAGTCTAACTACAATAATGCTACAATCACATCCCACATACCCTCAGATTCTTCTGGGCCTCAGTCATCAATGGCTCAATTCAATAACCTGTGGTGTCACATTTTCTCACATGACCTGTCACAACTTACAACCCTTAGTATCAGTCTCTGGAATACAGAGTTATTTTCATCGTTACCTGCTCCGTTTTTTGCACTTCCGAGTCCTCCATCTTCAATCCTGCCTCACCACGCTGGAAACTTACAAGATATACATATCGAAGGAGATTATGTGCCACCCGGTCTTGATAGCCTTATGTTTGCATCCAATCCACATCTTAAACGAATCAAAATCCCCATTATCTACGCACCAGGTGCACATGCTCTTGCTGAGCACTGTCATGATTCATTAGAAGAGTTGACGGTGTTTGGCATCAAAAACTCGTTTTATCACCCGCCTGATTTCCTGGACTTTCGACTTTTGCCATTGCTAGCTCGATGCCACAAGCTGAAATCTCTGTACATAAACGTGTCAGCTAAAAGCCTACATGGTTTTGATGTACTTCATTTATTGGCACCGTTCAATCCTAGTCTCAACCATACTGATTCCTCCTCTTCTCATCCGTTACGACCTCCAGTACTTGCAAGCATCACGATAGAGCAAAGTGACTTTGATCTACCTTACTATAAAGAACTGATAACTGAACAAGAGTACGATGAATATGGTGGTTTCGGCATGCTTCCACTTGAGCTCATTAAAAAACGACTTCCATTGTATAACAAGATACGAACTACGTTTTTACCTGCTGAAGACGATTTGTCAGGAATTCAGAAATGTCTTTATCCCATTGATGATAATGATGGCCATGGTGGCCATGAAGAAGAATCAACGGCACGACGATGGGATGCAGATTATAAACAATACTATTCAACCGTGCCTTACGCGAGGTATAATTGCATTTTTAGATTAGATATTGGGGAATTTTTGAGCAGGAATGCGTTTCTATTTAACAGCTCCAAATCGTGAGTATTTTTATTTTTTTTTAACGCAACAGGGGGGAGTGAATAATATAGAAGACCTCTAGTTTCTTGTATTTGTCTTGTATATTCGATAAAGTACATACTACAAGAATAAAAATAACAAGAATTTAGAAGAAAAGACCAAATTCATGAATGCTCATGACTTCCTCAACCCACTAATCATATCTCTTAAATTTATATTTACTATTCTTAATAACTATTCATGCATCTCCAATTACCATAGATGAGCTTATAGCTGATTTCGTTCGACATCGATAGCATATAAACTCAGCCTCATTATTTATTTAATTCATTTACTATTCCAGCTCATCATGATTATAGCCATTTTCATTGTTTATAAAAAACTTGAAGAACTTTTAATGCTACATATCCTAAAGCTATTCGCAGTCTCAGTTTTCAGCTGCTTGAACCTAAGTTACACTGTTTCTTGAGCCAGAGGTATACAGAACAGTTGCCAAAATAGAAGATCATACATGAACATATTTTTACTAGAATTTTTAATTTCTCAGGTGCAAATTTAGTTACAGAGCATTTTAAGTGCAAAAGAAACTAAGAGCATCATAAGCAGTTACAATTAACTGTATCGGAGCAAATGAGATCCTAAGCCTTGGATAACCTTGTTTTACGCTTCCTAAAATTTGATGATCGATTTATGAAAAGGAAGGTATTGTTAAAAGCAAAAAGGGATTTGGTGATCTAAAGTATTCGAATTTATTTTTCGTTTCCTTGAATTGGTTGATGTATTTACAAAAGAGTATATGAGCAGTGTTGTGTTGGGCGATAGAACCAGTTACTGGCTAAACAGGCTATTAGCAAGACTAAAATAGTTAGCAGTTGAACCTAAGATAAGTGTCAAGAAAGAACTTACTTGGTGATATTATAAGGTGCAACAACCCGTGAAGTCGAGAAATTACGTCGTTCCAACTTATTCAACTTCTTCGCAGTTTTGGCGTTATTTCTAGTACCCTGTCCACGTACAGGAAGTCCCATAGCATGTCTGCGTCCAGCAAAACTTCCAATAGTTCTTTTAAGTGCAATGTTGGCTCTCATTTCGTTTCTAGCTTCATTCTCAATCGTGTACCCTGCCAGTTCTTTGGTTATCGCCAGGACTTCCTGTTCACTCAGTTGATGCATCCGTTTTTGAGGGTAGAAACCGAGTTTTGAGCAAATTTTCTCTGCATTCTGGATTCCGAGAGCGTAAAATTTGGAGGCCAGGCCGATCTATAGTAGTTATGTTAATATTGTGCAAAATGGAATGAGATAGTATACTCCTCACTTACGTTAACCAGCTGGTTTCCTCGAAAGGACTTTCCCATAATATTAGTAACCATTTTAAATCAAGTTCAATGAGCCGGACGTAGTTGGGTCGTAGGAACTGCAGAGATTTGTGAAGGTTCGTGGTGGCTTGGATATGAAAAATTCAAGGGAAAAAAAAAAGTTAAAAACCGAAAAATGGTCCAGAATCAAAATCATCAAATTATGAGGTTCTCTTTGGCTGGGACCTTTCTATTAATCCGGGTAACTCGGCCAGATGTTAGATTGAAACCTTGTGATATTTATTAGGATTCTCTTTCAGTTCGAACTCTTCTTCCTTTGACAATTATTAACTTGTCTTCATTACCCATTATATATTCATTTTTCCTCGAATACTAAAGATGAAGGAATTTTACTTGCCTGGTAAGTTGTGCGGTCTTGAGCTGGCTTCTACAGAATGAACCACAAAGTGCTAACACTATTTTGCCACAGGCCTTGACGAAATCAATTCGTATGTTTACTAACCGCCACCAGACTACCTGTCTCTAACTTTGCCGTTCTTTGTTTAGTCCATTATCAACTGAGGAGCTAGATATTTTAAGGAAGCAATTCTTTAACGAAGGCCAATTTGTTTCTCTGCAAACCCGATTCAACTACGCCTGGGGCCTGATCAAAAGTGACCATGTTCCTGATCAGCAGCTAGGCATTAAGATTCTAGCTGACCTGTTTAAGGATGCTCCTGAACGCAGAAGAGAATGCTTATACTACCTGTCCATTGGGTGCTTTAAACTTAACGACTACTCAAATGCTCGAAAGTATGCGGATATTTTACTAGAGCTAGAACCTCAAAACAGACAGGCTGGACAATTGCGCCAGATTATAGAAGATAGGTTGGCCAAGGAGGGTTTAATTGGCGTAGCTATTACTTCTGGTGTCATCGCTGCTGCTGCCGCTGCTATTGCATTATTGGTCCGTAACCAACGGAGGTAAAACGCCTGTTTTTGTTTTAATTTTTTTTACAACTATTCTTTTTATTTACTTTTATTTTATTTTGGTCCAAAATTTATTCTGTTCCTCTCAGTTTACGTTATGTTTTCTTCTCTTCTAATTATCTGGGGTATCATTAACTCAAGGTTGGTACCTGGCCGTATTCTGTGAAATTTGTATATAAATTTTTTTTTTTAATTTTGTCAACTCAGTTTTTTCATATCATCAAATGTCTAAAGCTACATCTCTACCAAATGCATTATTGTATGATCAAATTGCAAATGCTGTGATATCACGGTTTAATAAACTTCCTCCGAAAGGAAAGCCGGTGATCCGCTCTGACGGAATCCAAGAATGGACAACTCTAGCTGGCGTAGTGCTTGAGACATCGCAAGAGAACTCGTTGCAATGTGTGTCACTAGCAACAGGTGTGAAATCAACTCCGGATATACGATTAGATGAAGCCCAAGGAAGGGTTTTACATGATATGCATGCTGAGATTCTATGTTTACGAGGGTTCAATAAGTTCATACTCACTGAGTGTCTTAAACTCAAAGAGCATGGCAGCAAGTATTTAGAAAAAGCACCGGCTTGTATTAGTGCAAATGACTACCCACAATACCAATACCAGGGGGTTTCAGATCTCAAAATATATTTGTACGTTTCAGAGGCTCCTTGTGGAGATAGCAGTCTCTGTAATGTTGCTGATCTGACTGAGAAAAAAGCGAACTTGTTGGACCAGCAAGTGGAGCAATGGACTGATCCACTTGAACCAATTACTCCTGATGGTCCTCTTCGGGGAAGAGATCATTTTTATCATACAGGATATGTTCGCACTAAACCTGGTCGCAGAGACTCGCCGCTTACTATGTCAAAGTCTTGTAGCGACAAGCTTGCTTTAAAACAATTTACTTCAGTCCTTTTAGGCCCCACAGCATCGTTGGTCTCACCGTCTAGATTTTATATTTCAAAATTGGTTGTGCCAGAATCCCAGCTTTCTGTCAAGGACTTTGACCGTTGCTTCGGACCAACTGGAAGGTTAACTAATGTGCCCACAGATTCTTCTGTATGGACTGCTGGATATAGTCCTCATTTTTTTGATTGTGTCTCTACTCAAATCGAATTTCAATTTTCCAGGCGCTCGGCAGATCAACCCAAGCCAAGTCCTCAAGCTGTACTATATGTCCAAGGGGAAGAACTTAACATCAATAAGAAGGGAACAAAACCTTCGGAAGCTATTATTAATGGAACAAAAATGGGATTTAAGCCATTTACAAGTAAAGGAGGTCAAAGTATAGCCTCGCGGCTAGAAATAGCTAAAGCCACGAGGGCAGTTTCTACGCCACTCAAGGACGAAATTGCGGTAGGCTATCTGGAGTTTAAACGACGAAATAAGCCTCGAATTGCGGTCAAGAAACAAGTGTATGAAGTTTTACAGAACTGGGTCAGCACGAAGCCTGATGACTTTATATTCTAGTTTGTTAATATAATTTGATGTCTTGGTATATTAAGAATATATGAAGAATTACTCTGATTCAGATCCACTTCCTTCGTCTTGCTCATCTAGACCTGCTTCTTCTTATCAAAAGGTTAGCACATATCAAATACACTTCTCTAAAGGTACTCACCTGTGTTTTCAACGGGTCCTGCCGTTCTAGCAAACTCGGCTCCCTGTAAAATATCTATCAATTCAGTATTTTCGTCAGAAGCCAAGTCAATTGGCTTTTGGTTGTTTTTGTTTTTGATTCGCGGATCAGCTCCAGCATCAATAAGCATTTCTACAATGAAAGATCCATGCTCAGGTTCTGTTAATGAGTATCTTACGGCAGAATGCAATGGAGTATCTCCGAACTGCCTGTTAATGGGATCAACTTCAACATCTTCCTTGTCTAGTAAATGATCCAAAACCTCGTCTACATTAGTTAGCACACACTCTGCACATATCGGACATACATGTCAAAACATACAAGAACCGTTATAGGCTGCAAGATGTAGAGCCGAGTTGCCAACTGGATCGGTAGATGTATTAATCACCTGTGCGATGTCCGTTGCTGCTGCAAAAACCTCTTCAAGCAGGTCAACATTATTTCTTCGAGCAGCCTCAATAAGCTGTTCGCCGAGAGATGCTCCTTCGTCTGCCATGCTGCTAATTTATTAATATTATCTCGTCGACGTTTGACAAGGCGAAAATGAAAACTTGGGAGGTGCCAGGCTGGAACTCCAAGAATGAAAGCTTTATAGGACGGTAATATAATTCACCTTTCAATTGGGTTTAGGCAGTCCAAAATAGAAACTAACTAAGATGTAGGCAACAAGCTAAGCCTCTATTATCGGAATATACCTTACAAGATATAAAGAACGCAAAGTCCATGGGATTCTTCAAAAGAAATCCACGTAGGTCTAACCCTAACCGCCTCTACATGTTAAATGCAACAAACGTTCAATTTATCCCTTAACTTACCCTACGCATTTAGCGAATGCAACAAAGATTCATTGAACGAAAAACTGTCTCAAATGTCATGTAAAGTTGCAAGAGTATCAAAATAAACAGAAGGAACTTATCTTCCTTAGAGACTACTGGTGGTTTCAGTCTTCTTGGATTCCCCATAACAAAGTTGTCATTGATTTCAATTCTTTTCAGTTATTAATCATTGATACCATTTGTCTGGATCAAAAACACCCCTATTAAGGAGTTTGTGTGTTGATTTTTTTTTTTTTACCTGGTTCACCATAGACCTTTTTGTTTCGTCATGGATACCAGCATCGCATACTCTTTGATCGAGAGAATCAATAGAGGTGATACCCAGGAGGCAGAACAAGAACTAGAAGCTCTTCGAAGAAGCAATATCGATGCTTTAATTCTGTCTCTTCTCTCTATTATCTCAGATCAACAGCAAAATACTGCTACGGGCAATGAAACTGCTGTCGTAGGAATCATACAATCAGCTCTATTGATTCTGAAGAATATCATCCCCAAGTCATGGAGCATAGGATTTGAGGAGTTTCAAGGTCCTCCTGTGTCATCACAAGTCAAAGTTAACGTCCGATCTGGTTTGCTAAACCTGATTGGTTTTGAAAAGAGTAAAGTTCGCTCCGTCGCTGCACTACTCGTGGCCAATATCGCCTCGGTCGAGTATCCTGATGAGTGGCCTGACCTCGTAGATCATCTACTCGTTCTCATTCAACAGGGAACGTCTTCTCAACTCTATGGTGCCTTGGCCGCCATAAAAGAACTCGTTAGCGATACACTTTCAGATATCGAGTTCGTTCGCGTAGGTGAAAGCATTTTGTCCACCATGTTTACAGTCGCATCGTCACCGCAAGATCCTCTCAGTTCTGGCACTGGCCGTTCTATTACCGTTGGTAAGTATGATCCTCATGCCAGTGCTATGTCTATTGAAATTTTTAGGCAGTGCATTGATTTTTTTTTAATTGCCGAGGACACCAAATCCCCCCTTGTCACCACCGTGGCTACTCCCATAATAGATCAGTGGGTTCCATTATTTATTCAATATGTTGGCATGCAGGTAGACACTTCAGACGTAGGCTACCTTGACTTAAAACTGGAATCCCTCAAGACCTTTAAGGCACTTCTAACAGCCTTACCAAAAATTGCTAGCAAACATGCACTAGAGATGTTTGAAGCAACTCTCCGAAACATTTTTTACACTCTACCTAACTACGAAAGTTATTATGTGAACGCCAATGATGCACAACCGCAATATGAGCCTAGCGAGTCCAATAACGTCTTCGTCCATCCGAATCTTACTGTTGACAATTTGATTTTAGAGCAACTAGACTTTATGGACATGGCTGTTGAGCTACGCACTGTAATTAGCAAGCTTTCTACTGTACTGCCTGATTTTGTCGATCTCCTCATTAGGTTGGGTCAGATTCCTAAAGATCAGGAGTCCTGGGAAGATGACATGGATGAATTTGTAATGGAAGAGTCTGAGCTCTCTGTTGGACGTCTGGTACGCACCCAAGTGGCTGATATTCTTGTTATTTCTGGCAAATCACGTTCCTTTGCCCTTCTTCCCATTCTTTGGGAACGTGCATATACTCTATCTCAGCAGTTTAATGATTGGAAAATAAAGGAGAGCAGCTTATATCTCTATTCGCGTGTTCTGGCCGAGGGCACTTGTGATACTTCTACATTGCCTCCAAGTTCCATTACTCAGTTTATCCAATTTGTTTCTGAATGCCAGCGAGATGCTAACCCACTTTTGCGTTCTCGTGGCTATCTTGCTGCTGCGTCTGTATGCAGGTCCCTTACCAGTCGAATAGATACTCGCAGCATTAAAGTCCCATTATTTGAAGCCACCATCGATGCCGCATTATCTGATCCCAACGACACTGTTCGCATCAGTGGGGTTATGGCTATCCGTAAGTATTGTATGGAGCTACCGAAGGATTATTTTATTACCAAAGAGTCTATGCTTTACCAGGCCATTTATCTCATTTCTGAAAAGGCCCAAGAAGATACCCCTGCTGTCCTTGCTGAAGTTCTTGTGGCTGTGGTCGAATGCGATTTGTCAAGAGCTGCCCGCAACCCTGATCTAGTCAAACTTGTTTACAAACTAGTATCTAAAGATCCTACTAATGTCATGCTCACGAATGAAATTCAGGATGTAATGGCTGAAATTGCCGAAACTGCTACTGAGGAAGGAGTGTATACAGAGTTCATTCAGCATGCTCTGGAACCCCTGGTCAACAGCATTATGTCCATTCAAGACTGGGAATACACTCCTGAACTGGTTTTATCACTAAATATTTTAAGTGTTCTTGTGGATAAGGGGCCATACCCGATGCCAGAAGATATTGTTACGACCTTTTTTGATCCTCTGTATCAAATCACCATGAATTCTTCTGACAATCAGGTCTTACAAGCAGCAACTGAAATCTTGTCTTTTTTCACCCAGCATGCCCCAGATCAAATTAAAAGGTGGACGAATAAGGAAGGTCGCAATGGTATCGAGCTTTTAATTCTTGCAGTCGCGCGGCTTTTAGATCCCACTTGGTTGGATTCTGCTACTGTGAATACTGGTTTGCTTATTCTTGCTATTGTACAAAATTTTGGGTCTCTTCTTGGAGACCTACTCCCTCAAATGCTTGATGCTACTGCTAAACGACTTGCCACTGCCAAAAGTCCTGCTTTAATTGAAAATTTTATTCTAGTGTTTAGCAAGCTTGTTACTACATCTGCTGAGGATGTTGTAAACATCTTGGCTACTACCCAAGTAGACGGTGTCTCTGGGTTAAATGTAGTTCTGACTCGATGGCTTGCCAATTTTGATGTTCTTCGAGGCTACGAGGAGATTAAGGAAAAGTAAGTATTATGTTTTGGTTCATTTTCTTGGTCTTTATTCTAACGAATATAGTGTTATTTCTCTTGGTCAGTTATATCAGCTGAACGACCCTCGGGTGAATGATGTAATTGTTGAAGGAGATCCCCTCCCTGTTCCTGAAAATGTTATTTTAACCCGATCCAAAGCTCAAAAAATGGGTGAGACATTTACTCGTATCCCGGCTCCTGCTAAAATTATTAAACTGTTTTTGCGTGAGCTGATTGTCGGTCAATATAATGCGGCTGATGCCGTGAAGGATGCTGCTGCAGCTTCTACTGACAGTGCAGGTCAAGATGAATGGGAAGATCTAGATCCTGAAATTGAAGTCACTCCATTGGAAGGTACTATGCCTCTGGAAGACCTTCTAAAATATGTTAATAAGGGTGATATTGATGATATTGATGGGGAGGAACTCTTTGACCTTGACAACCCAAGATCTTCTTCTACTGTTTTAAATCGTCGTACATGGGCAGGCAGTGATAATGCCACCCAAGGCATGATTGCCAGCTGGATCAAGAATGTCGTCCAGTCTGACATTGGGGGTTTTAAGGCCAATGTCTATCCTAGTCTTACGGCTGAGGAAAATGCGTGCATTGAAAGTCTTTTGAAATAATATATTTAATGAAGTTGTGTGTGGCGTATATGTTTAAATAGATTTGGTATTTATGCAACCCATAATTTAAGGGGAATACCGCAAAAGTTTAAAACTTTCATAATTTAAGGGTCTCATCAGACAGCACAAGTCTCTAATCTATAATAAATGTATTTGCACTGCCAGAAGGAATTCACTATTGTTATGTTGTTTTGTTGTAGGATGAAGGTATAGGGAGGCACGAAATCTTCACGAAAGCTGGTTCTGGTAGGTAATATGTGTTTCCTATTCAGACCCACCATTACCACAAAATTGCACTACTTTTCTACTCTCCATACAAATCAAACTGCGCAATATGTCTCTACATTAGAGGCATGTAGATTGAGAGTTTATAGTTACCAGAGTCAACAGGCAATAATTAATCAAGTTGACAGTGTTAGTATTTGTTTTCTTCTTTTTTGTTGGTTCATGGACATGTTGACTGACTAGTCTTGCAACCCTCAAGAATACTTCTTCTCTCCAAAACTTCACACCTCAATGCCAGCTCACAGACACTCTATAATTTCTAAAAGCTCTCATGAGGCTGATTTGGAACCAGACATTTGTCGTATTAAGGTTGTTGTGCGGTTGCGGCCGTTCAACTCCAGAGGTAAGATAGTCCAGTCTAATACTCCTATTGAAAGTCAAACTGACATATTCCAAGAACTCCAGAAACATGAGGCGAAAGTAGTTCAATTTATAGGGCACAATCAGATTGAACTATTTTCTCCTGTTGGAGCTTCTTCCAGGCAGCGCTCTTCCGTCAGAGCAGGCACAGGGCCAAGTGGCGATTCTCGAACATTTACTTTTGATCAGACATTTTGGAGCTTTGATAAACCGCTTGTCGACAATTTGTCGTTTGCTAGTCAAGAATCGGTATTTGCCAGTGCTGTCACTCCTTTGCTAGATCATGCATTTAAAGGATTCAACACTTGTATGTTTGCATACGGCCAAACTGGATCTGGCAAATCATATACTATGCTCGGCTTCAACCATGAGCCAGGCGTGATTCCTCGTGTTGGTCAAGCAATTTTCGACCGCATCCAAAGTACGACTTCCTCATTACTAAAATATACCGTTGTTGTCTCTTATTACGAAATTTATAATGAAAAGGTAAGGGATTTGCTTAATCTCAAAAATAAAGATAACTTGAAAGTTCGCGAACATCCTCTACGAGGCCCATACGTTGAAGATCTTTCTGCACTTGGTATTAGTACCTTTCCCGAAATGCAAGCTCTATTGCTGGAAGGTAATAAAACCCGTACTGTGGCCGTCACAAACATGAATCAATCTTCTTCCCGCTCACATGCAGTGTTTACAATTACACTCACACAAACTGTGTATGAAGAAAATGGATCGCCAACAACTGAAAAAGTCTCGCGAATACATTTAGTAGATCTTGCAGGCTCAGAAAGAGCCCGAATGGCAGGCACATCAGGCATGCGGCTGAAGGAAGGAGCAGAGATCAATCGGTCATTGACAACACTTGGTCGAGTTATATCTACTCTTGTTGAAAAGGCATCTCATCCAAACCGTCGAATTGTAGTCCCTTATCGTGAATCAACGCTAACGTGGTTACTGAAAGATGCTCTGGGGGGAAATTCCATGACAGCTATGATTGCCACAATTGCCCCTTCTGCGTCTAATCATGATCAAACACTTTCTACTTTGAGATTTGCTAGTAATGTTAAGCAAATCAAGAATCATGCTGTTATTAATGAAGATCCAAATGCCAAGCTTATAAGAGAGCTTAAAGATGAACTTGAGAATCTTCGTGCTCAGCTACAAGACACTAATCAATTCAATACTACGATAGAACCCTCTATTCCTGAACGACAAGACCTCATGGAAAAGTTGATGGTATCTGAAAAGTTGCTGCAAGATGTCAACCAGACGTGGGAGCAAAAGCTTAAAGAAACAGAGCAGATTCAAAAACAAACTGCAACTGCATTAGAAGACTTGGGAATTAGTATAGAAGATGGGTTCGTTGGTTTACATACTCCTCGCAAGGTTCCCTTTCTTGTCAATCTTAGTGATGACCCCCTTCTTACAGAATGCCTGGTGTATAATATTCGATATGGCTCAACTCTTGTCGGTCATATGAGCAATCCCAGTGCTGAAATCAGGCTTAGTAGCCCTGGGATCCTTTTTGAGCATTGCAACTTTGTAAATCTTGGTGGGAGTGTGACCATAACGCCTTATGAAAATGCTTCTGTAATTGTGAACGGAGAGCCCATAACTGAGCCTCAAGAGCTACATACTGGGTTCAGAATCATTCTTGGAAATTTGCATATTTTTAGATATAGCAATCCGCTTGAAAAGAAGCCGCCTACTCAGAAAGGTCATCGAAAGTCTAGTTCTCTTGCTGTTTCTACCACCGGGCCTAACGGTTTTGAATTCCCACGCCGTGTGTCAACACCTCCTCCAAAAGCTTCACCAACCAATTCTTCGTCATCTCCTAGTGAAGCTGACTGGTCATTTGCATTAAATGAAGCTGCCTCAAAGCACGTTGGACATGACGAAGCTAGTTTAGATGCCCTTGACGATGATGACCTTCAACAACTTTATTCGCAAGTACTAAAAGCTAAAAATTCAAGAGCTTCTCGCCCCAGTAGTGCCTGTGGGTATCGTGTTGACCTTCCACCGACACCCGTACCATTTTACATTGACCGTACTTCGCCTCCTCCTCGTCGCTCAAGGTTGTCTATTGGCGATGGCTCTTTACTGCTCAATGATTCTCCTGATCTCTCTCCTCGATATGGCCGGCATCGTGCTTCTTCTAATGCTTCTATGATGAGTGGAAACGGCAGCCCTCGAAGGCGCAGTCTTATTATCCCTTCATCAGTTGATTTATCTCGTCCGCCATCACCTAAACTTTATCTGCCTACCGCATTATTCTCAGAGCATGAGCGACTTGTTAAAAAGTATTCCAATCTTTGGCGCAAGCACACTCTTGTAAAGGATATAAGTACTCTTTTATCGCATCTTCAACTCATTCGCAAAGCCCAAAGATATAGTGACAGTTTTGATCTAAATCTGAAGTTCCAACTAATGGTTGCGGATGATGTCCAACTTTCGCCGTATGAGACATTCCAATCTCCCTTATTTCATATTACTGGCCCTATTTCTGTAAGAATTATGGACTTTGTTCAAGACGTTGTACACATCACATCTCTGCCGCATTTGGAGGCCATGTTACCCCAAACGGATCAATTCGAAGTCCTCCGAAAGCCACAACTACCGTTGTCATTTACTTGCAGTAAATATACTCTTATTGGAATCGCTAGAGGCCTAGAATCGGGCGTTGGAGTTTCGACGGCAGAAATCATGTCCCCATACACCCATAGCGCTGTAGGCGTAGCGAAACTGACTGTTCAAGAAGTAACAACTGCTCCTTTATCTGCGTTGAAGCTTAATGCTATTGCTGTAACTACTAAAATTGCAACAGTGTCCATAAGTGGTCTGTCAACGGAAGAAGTTATTGATGTACATGTTAGTTTATATACAGAGGACGAACAAGCGCCAATCTTGGTTTCTCCTATCCTCCAGTTTGATGCTGATAGCCCATTGACGTTCCCATCTTACTTTCATGTTGACGAAGAAAAGCACAAGTCGTTTCGACTGCTTGTTTATGCTAGTATTCGCCGCCCTTTCTTGGATCGTTTACTCAGTTGGGATGAAATGCAAGAACCTGGCTTGGATTTGACCTTTCCGAAGCAAGACTGTCAAACTGCTCGTTTGCAAAGCCTTCAAACTCCAGAATTCCATGATTCTGATGGCAGTAACTTTGTGGAGAGCATTAACAGTGCAAAATCTATAGAACTGGAGTCTGGTCGATCTCATGTGGGCATGTATGTGCAAATTCTCGAGCTAAACGAGAATGGAGCTTATTCGTCTGTAGATGTTGTGGAAGATGGTGCAAGTCCACTTCCAGCTTACTCCTTTTTGCACCAAGGACTCCAGAGAAGACTGGAAATTACATTGCTCACTGGTGATGATGTCTTGGATTGTTACTTACAGGACACGCCAGAAATAAGGGTCAAGGTTGGTGGTTTTCGAATGGTGGATTCACAATGCATGATTGTAGATGATCTTGGAACTTCCAGCGAGGGTGCAGACGATAAATTTGTGACTTTGAAACGGGTGTCAACCGTGACTCAGGTTAGCATTTCAGGATTTGATGGTGTTAAAGTGACCTGTCAGTGGCCTTCTACGACGCCATTACTTGATCGAATTACACCAGACACAAATCGGTTATTATATACTATTTGTGTTGATCTTGGTACAGGGACAGACCGAACTTCATTCAAATGTCCTGGGAGTGCAGCAATTCGATCACGTCTGTCCAGCGGCGTGTCGCGGTGGGAAATTCTTTTTGGTCAGGTAGGAATTACAAACTCGTATATTCATTGGTTTATCACTAGAAATGAGTATCACCGAGTCCCTAAAACTCGTCGTGATTTCGAGGCTCTGCTAGGTGGGCGCAAGAGTAGTGATGAGAATGGGCGAATATCCCAACGAGGAGTGTCGTTACTGAGCGAGTACTACCAGATCAAGGAGCAGCACCAAGTAGCTGAAAAGGTTCAACAAGCAAGACGTGACAATCAACCACTTGCACTGCCAATTGCAGAGACGGATAATGAAGCCATGGCAACAGTAGAACAACAGGCTTTGTTACAGGAATGTATTGATTTGTGGAAAACAAAAACGCCTAGTAACCTAGATACGGTGAGTAACTGTCGATAGAAATTGGAGTAATTGTTAACTTTTGTATTTAGATTAATTTGTGGGATTACCGAAATATCAGATATTCTGAGAACCCTCTTTCTGTTGACCAGGGTGTAGGCCGAAGCTACGACGCAAAAGCCCGTTCTGCCAACTCTGAAGATCGAGAAGCAAAAGAAGCAATTAGTGGTGATTCGCAATCTGTGCAAAACACAAGCTTGGTTATCAACGTTTCAGATTTAGAAGTGACTTTGTTACCTACATGTTCATGTATAGTCGTTTCAAAAGAATTTGGCCGACGAATGTTGCAAGTCCGGTACCCCATGCTTGTTCTCAAAGTCATTGAGGCTCATGAGAATATATCATCGAGTGCCATACAAGCAATAGCGCCGTTTGGAGAATTGCTGAGTACAGTAGTTCATTCAACAGGTGCAACGTCGTCGTCGTCGCCATCTTCTCAGGCTGTTTTGTTGAAATCATATCCACAAAGTCCAGTGACAGATAAAGTAGGAAGTGCTTCATTTGGGAAAGCGCCAGTTAATCCGTTTGATGTCTTTTTCTATATTCCAGAATGGGCGTTTATTGAAAACAACGAGGTAAGTTTGAAGGTATTAATGGTGTTAGCGATAGTAGTACTAACGATAATGTTTTTTTTTTTTTATTTTTTTTGTTTTTTCACTCTTTTAGAATGGATTTGGTGTTGACTTGATCAATTATCGTGAACAAACACAGACCAAGCCTCAGCATCGATACAACCTTTTATTCAATAGTGCAAAGCAACGACAAGATTTTAATTTACAATTAATGTTTTCAATCAACGTCAACGGTATGCTCTTTTCAAAAGCCTTTTTGGTGTTTGTACTTTGTATTTATATTTGGTTGACTAACTTGTTATCTTGTCTTTTTGATCTAGGGTACCCCAAGCCAACTGAATAATAATAATAATAAACTCACGCATGGCATTATATATATACTTATATGTAAACCTCTAATATGATGAACCGAAATGAAATGAGCCTATATATAACAAGGTAATGATAGGATATTGAATGTTGTTTCTTGTGTTGAATATTCAACTATGCAAGTCATAAATTCAGGCACAGATCAAAGCTGAATCAATTGGTAAAGGGAGTAAGGGAAATATTTCTGGCCGGTAAGCTCTACGTCGATTAATATGTGATCTAAATATTTGATGTATGATAGTACGGCTGACTTCATGTGTTTTCAGGAAAATAGCAATAGTTCTTTAATTAAGGAATAGTTAATATATATAAATTGAATCAAGTATTTTTTGTAGTAAGAAAGTTTATTCAAGACCACACACCTTGCGAAGGTCGCTGATGTCGCACCTCAACTGAGAATTTTCAGTTTGAAGAGAATTGTTGAGAGCCAACAGCTCCTCAACCTTTTCTTCCAGTTGAGTCATGCGTTCAAGCTTACGAGCACGAGAACGACGGGCAGCGGCAGTGTTACGAGCACGCTTGGCTTGCACGGTATCAACAGACTCGTCAATGACAATGGGAACAAGAGGAGCAGATCGAGGCTTGCGGCTGTAAGCAGTGATACCTAGAGCATCCTTCTTGTACTCGCCAGATTCATCTGTAGAGTGCTCACGACGCTTGCGCTTGTTGCTCTTGGGCAATTCAACACTTTCCAGAGGAGCGCTCATGGGCTCAGACTTGATGGAGATTTCCTCCAAGACAGTGGACGAAAGAGAGGAAAGCTCTAGACCAGAAGGCAACTCGAGACTCAAAAGAGAATCAGTCTTGGCGGAGTCAGAGACTTCCGAAACTTCATTGAAGAGAGAGTCCCAAGTACTGGGGTCCTCCAATTCCTCCTCATCAAATAGAGGAGAGCCTCCAAAGAGGATATTCTCAGAAGATCCAGACAAATCTCCCAAAAGTTCAGGGGGAGAAATAGTGGAAGACATGGGAGTCAATAGAGATTCCAGAGGAGAGGTCAAGCCAGGCTGAGCCTGTTCCATAGGCTTGTCAGAGAGAAGAAGAAAATCTTCACTCTCAGGAGTGAGAAGCAAGGAAAGGTCGCCGTCCCAGGGCATTTTATGAGAGGCAGAAACAGGGCCGGAAAGCTGGCCACTCTTAGCAAGGGCCAACTTTCCAGAATTGAGAGAGAGTTCAGATGGAAGTGCAATCATAATTTTTGATGATTCAATTGATGGTTTCAAAAAATTGGATGTTTTGTGTATGTTTGTGTGTGATTGTTTGCTTGATTGTAGTGGTATTAAACGATAATACTAGTTGATACTTTGGACTTATAATTGGGTAAAATCAGGTTGTGGTGGTTGTTGCAGAGAACACTGTGTGGGCGACATTTTGAACGACATTTTTAATAATATTCTTTAACTTTTTTTTTTTATAATAATAATAAAAAACGACTTTTTACTTTTTTAATTTATTCGTTTTTTTCTTTTTCTTTAATTCTTAAGACAGAGGCTTAAAAGGCAGACATTTTGACGACTTTGTAAATAATGTGCAATAATATGTGTAGTTTGTAGTTGTTTTGATAATTTGGTAAATCTGAAGAAAAGAAAAAGAGAAAAGAAGGAAAAGAGAAACATTTTAGGGGTGGAAAATTTTAAATAATAATTAATCGGGGTAAGGAGAATAAATTAGTCACCAAAAGAGATTTTCAGAAGATTACCTCAATAAGAATTTAGCAGTCACAATAAAAGGCGGAGTTTTAACCCAAAAAGTTAGATGATTAGGGCAGGATTTACAAACCAAATCAGGCAATTTTAGCAGAACATTGCATTAGTATTGTTTAGGTGCCTAAGGTAATAAAGTTGGTAGAGATAACAAATAGGAATAGAGTTATCAAGGTTATTAGAGAAATTAAAGTTATTAAAGTTTAGCATAAGTTAACAAAGTTAACAGAGTTAGCAGAGGTAACAAGTTAACAGAGTTAGCAGAGGTAACAAAGTTAATAGAAACCTGACAGAGAGTTTAATAAATAAAAGTCAACACAGTTTCGTGGTGTGAACCTCCTTGGTGTTTTGAAAGGCTGATGTATTCGAAACAAAACACCTAGGCCTCCCCCCCTTGCTCTTTATTAAGAGATCTCTTGTTGTGGTATTGTTGATTGTTTGATTAATGCCTGGTACAATAATAAAATGAGAAAAGCAATCAAACAAACACCGCAAACCAGGATTGAATGCTACAAAACTTTGAGCCTAATAAAATTAAAATTATTATTTGCTATTTGTTGATGATGATGATGATTATTATTATTATTATTATTATTATTATTATTATTATTATTATTATTATTATTATTATTATTATTATTATTATTATTATTATTATTATTATTATTATTATTATTATTATTATTATTATTATTATTATTATTATTATTATTATTATTATTATTATTATTATTCTTATTATTATTATTATTATTATTA